>OU015746.1:1341704-1383709 GCA_907169655.1 Acomys percivali | reverse complement strand
CCCCCCCCCAGCACTCTCGGAGCACTTTGCAGAGTCACCCTGCAGCCCTCCAGCCCCAGCAAAGTCTGATTCCCTTTCAGTGGACAATGGTGTCACATGACCAGGGTGATGATGGGGTGCCCGTTGCCACAGGGTTGGCTGGTGGGGTGTTGCTGTCCCGGCATTTCTAAGGATGCCATGACTTCCACTCAGACCCCACTGCTCTCCTTTGACCCTTCTTAGATGTCCTTGTGGGATCAATTCAATCGTCCCCAGTCCGGCATGGTGTCTCAGCCTCTTTCCTGAACCCATGCTACCCTCCGCTGGACTACACTTTGACCCAGTGTTGATCCACCCTTGCTGTCCCGCCCAGGGTTTCCTCATGATTAGCTATCCCTGCTGCCTAGATGCTGCTCCACATGCTGGTGGGAGGCTGGGTGGATAGAGGGTGTAAACCAGCTCTAGAGCTCAGCTCAGCTGCATGGGGCTAGGACTTGGGCAGCACTGGGCGGCCTAATTGTGTGCTTGGTTCACAGCGGAAGCCGCAGCATCCTCACTTTGCTCGATCCCTAGTGTCCAAAAGAGCGAGTGCACACTTGCAGGCTTCTAGAAGCTGTACCAGGCCCGCGTGACCCACTTGCCCTGCACTAGGTGGGGGCGGGGGCGCGTCTCCTGGCAGCAGGCAGGCCATTCCCTATGGTTTGACTGAATCTTTGATTGCCGCATTGAGGTTGGGACTGTGCTGGGCAGGGGACCCACTGCAGAAGCCTCCTGGCGGGGTGGTGAATGACCCATACCTCTCCCTCCAGCAGAGGACGAGGATGTGCTGGCCTTCAACCTGCAGCACCTGGCCACCCTGGCCACAGCCTGGTCCCTAGTGGAGGCTGCTAGCTTGGACAGCTCGGTCACCTCACTGCAGGCCCCAGCTGCTGATCCAGACAGAGGCCCCAGGCTCACCCCTAGGATGCAGATCCTGCAGCGCAAGGACACCTGGGCCCCTAAAACCAAGCCTGTAAGTGACGACGCTGCCACACACTGCCCGGCGCCATGACACAGATGGGAAGACCCCTCTGTGAAGGCTGGGCTGTCTCCCACCACGCCACCCTGGGGCGCGGTTATGTCGCTCAGACTCCTGAACTCTCGCACGCAGGTATGTCCCCTGAAGGCTGCCATTGAGCGGCTGGACACGCAGGAAGTGGAGGTGCGCATGCAGCTGGCAGAGCTGCAGAGGCGCTATAAGGAGAAGCAGCGGGAGCTGGCGCGCCTGCAGCGCAGACATGACCACGAGTATGACGCACGGGCGGGCAGGTGGGCGGGCGCGCGGGCGCACGCGGGGACCCTTGATCCCTGCTAGCTCAGCATATACAGGGAGGCACAGCGGGGCAGCGGCTGGGCCTGGTGTGGGTTGGACCGGCCTGGAGACTGGAATCTGCATGGTGCTCATAAGACTGACCGAGGCAGGCCGGTCAGTGGTTAATCCCAGCACTCGGGAGGCAGAGGCAGGCGGATCGCTGTGTGTTCGAGGCCAGCCTGGTCTACAAAGCGAGTCCAGGACAGCCAAGGCTACATAGGGAGACCCTGTCTCAAAAAAAAAACCAAAAAAAAAAAGACTGACCAAGGCAGCAGGCTGAGAGGTGAAGTCTGAGAGGGGAAAGCAGGCATTCAGCAGAGGGCAGCATAGAGAGAGGCCCGCTCACAAGGTGGAAGGGCAGTGGTGGCTGAAGCAGCTGTGAGCGTGGCTGAGGAGGGCTAGAACCCGTGAGGCAGTTGGGACCTGCTCCGTTGCCCGAGGGGCAGTCAGTGGGAGCCTCCAGGCCAATGTGTACAAGGAGGAGAGTGCTGCCCACTCAGAGCTACTGATCCCGGGGCAGCAGGAGCCTAGCTGAGCCTGGCCTTCAGCCTGCCGACCATCATACTCTGATGGACCATCGTCCCAGCGTTCCTCAGCAGGCAGATACGCTCCTGTAGGCCCGGGGTTGGAGTGTCATGAAGTTTCTTTCTTTCTTTTTTTTTTTTCTTTTTTAAGATTTGTTTATTTATTATGTATACGGTGCACATCAGATCATGTTATAGATGGTTGTGAGCCACCATGTGATTGTTGGGAATTGAACTCAGGACCTCTGGAAGAGCAGTTGGTGCTCTTAACCACTGGGCCATCTCTCCAACCGTTCAGAAGTTTCTTAACGTGCACTCTGTGGCCCCCAGGAGAGAGGAGAGCTCACGGAGTCCTGCACGTCGGGGGCCCGGCCGGCCGAGGAAGCGCAAACACTCAAGCTCACTGCCTGCTCTGCGTCCCGGGGGCCAGCTTGCCAGAACTGACAGCAAGAAAGCCAAGTGAGTCTGGAGTCTGGGGACAGGGGCGTATGGCACAGGGCTGGACACCACGGGCGGGGGGGTGGGGCACCACAGGCAGGGGTGGGTTCACAGCTCTTCTCTGGCTCCCCGCACACAATGTCTGAAGGCCTACCGTGTCCCCCTCACCAAAACCCGAGGCCTTGACAGATGTCCAGCAGCAGATAGAGCCCTGCTAGGGACTGGCACCATCAGTACAGACATCCTCTCCACATGCACGGCCGTCAGCGTCAGTGCCCCCTCCTGGAAGCCACAGTCTGGGCTTGGCTGCGCTAACTCTGGGATCCTGGCCGAGGCCAAGGCTGTGGCATCACCCCACCGGAGCCACCGGCCAGCCCTGGCCCCTTGCGTGCGAGGCGGCGTTGCGTAAAAGGCTCTTTATCTGCACTGTATAAAGTCGTTGGTCACGCTGCGCTGCTGCTCACGGCTGCCGCGCGATGTTATTATCCATTACCCGCCCGGCGCAGTCGTTGGTGCACTCCCGGGCCGGGTATAATTGTCCTTCTCGGCTACAAATTGCCTCTCCCGGCAGGCCCATTTGCATAAATCCTCCGAGCTCCTCCAAACAGGATTGGCGCGCAGGCGTGTGCACTGCATCAATCCTGATGATTTGGTAATAATAGTTAAATCGGCACTAAATGGTTCCTTCAATTAAGACAGAGGCAAAAAATTAATCTCAGGGCTTTATGTCACAAAACATTAGCAAATGCGGAGAAGGTTATGGGGCGGGGGAGTCTGTGTGGGCTGCAGGCACTGGAGAGGGCTCACCATATGGCTGGGGGCCTCACAGAGATGTCCTGTCACCCTACCCAGGTGTTGCCCCTCAGGGAGCTCCAGGGGGTTCTTTTGAGAGCCAGTCTGAAGCCTTTGGGCTACTGAGCAGGATAGGGTTACTGGAAGTTGGGGTTCATTGGAGGGAGGGCATTGGGGAACCTGCTAGATGGCACCCTCTTTGGCCCTGGCCAGCTCTGGCCACATGGCCCATCCTGGCCTTTATACTAAATCCCAACAGGTACGCTTAACTTCGCAGCCAAGTTCACCTATGACCCAGAGAAGCCAACAGTCTGAGAACAGGGACGGAGCTGCAGCCAGGGTCCTCTCTTTCCGAAGAGTGGGGCTCCCGTCCATAACTCTCAGGCAGTGTTCAGGAACGCAGTGGGGACAGTAGGCCTTGGGCCTTGGGGCTGGGCCTCCTCCATGCCGGAAGTGGGAGGCCAGGCAAGGTGGCAGGAAGCTGGGGTCAAGGAGGCTCTCAGAGCTGCAGGGGCTTCCGGCCTGGCCTTCCCAGCCTTCAGAGGTCCAGCCTCCTTGTTGGACAGGAAGGTGGCAAACAGTGTCCGGCCGTGTGAGGTCAGGGCCGGGCCAGGCCCTCAGTCCCCATCTGCCACTCATTTTCATGAGCAGCCAGTTTTCCTTCTGTGCTCTGTTGACGAAGGGGTTGACAGGTGGGAGGCCAAACCCCAGCCCCTGGCCAACCGGGCAAACAGGCAGTGATGGTTTCCTCACGGGGAGGGGGTACCAGGAAGGAAATGAAGTCACACACTGAGCACACTGGGATGTGTGGGAGACACATCTGCCCACATGGCATGAGGGCAGAGGGATATGGGGGATCCGGCACGGTCCTTCACTGTTTCCTCTGTAGCTGCTCGGCCACATTGACCCCTGACCTGACTAACTACCAGCCCAGAGGAGGTAGCTCACCATGGGACGTGGGAATATGAATGCTGGAAAAGTCGGGAAGGGGCCCGAGGGCCTGCAGGGGCTGGTGGTGGTCAGCAGGCAGAAGGGACGGACTACTGAGGGGCTCAGTACTGGCCAGGCACCTCCAGGAAGATTAACCCAGCCCCCCAGTCCCATCTGGAAAATGGACACTGGGGTGCAGGCCTCCTTCACTGGACCCTAAATCAAGGGCCTGCCCCGCCCTATCCTTGCCCCCAAGCCTCTGAGGTCCAGGAGGAGCCTGCCTTTCTCGTGGACCCCATTTGTGTCCCGATACCCCCCTTCTCACACCACCCTTTTTTCAGAGACAAGGCCTGACCAGGTATTTCTGGCTGGCCTCTGACAGTCTCTCTTCCTGCTCCAGCCCCCCAAAGCGCTGGGGCTGCAGGTGTGACTCACCACTTGGACAGAGAGCTCTCAAGGGCCACACCCAGATTTGAGTGATCTCCACCCCTGCACCTGACAGAGCCTAGGTTGCTCTCCCATATTCCAGGGGGAGAGTGGCACAACCCCGGCTCACAAATCCTGGGATACATCCCAGGTACTTGCGTCCCTCTGCCTGGGCCTTGGGTCACTGGCTTATGATCAGACACCCCAAGGGTATCCCATCCCAGTAGGGAGGAAGGATGAGTGTGGACAGAGAAAGATGCTCTACTTCTAGCATAGCCTTGCCCCAAGGACCACCGGGAGCAGAAGAGACTGACCAGGAGGCTCGGTACTGGTCGGACAGACGGACAGACGGACGGACGGACGAACAGACGGACGGACGGACGAACACACACCAGCCACCCAGGGCCTGCTCTTAGCACATGAGACAGAAGGCTATGGGCTGCTCCTCAGGACACACCACAGGGACTGTACAAAAGATGCTGATGCCCAGGCCCTGCTGCTGTGCTCACCTGTACCCACCACTGCCTCCTCGCCCCCGCCCCCCCCCCAGGGCTGTTCGTGCCAGCCTAAGTCTGCTGTGTGCTGAGCTACGAGGTGACGGGCCCACGAGGAAGCGAAGCAAACTAGAAAAGAATGCCTACACGGGCCTGCAGACGGCATCCTCGGTGAGTGTCCGCACCTCCACCCTCACCCCAGGTGGACGCCATACGCGGATGTTGGCAGTGGGGACCAGGCGGTGAGCCCGGGTAAAGAGCTTCTGATACCTTGGTTAAAGGAAGTGATGGCACAAACACGCAGGCGTAGTAACCAGGGGCTGCTGTGTCTGGCACACACTGGCAGCAGATTTCCCCGTGTGGCTTGTCACTGGTTCCCTGATGCACCGTGTGTGTGTGTGTGTGTGTGTGTGTGTGTGTGTGTGTGTGTGTGGTGTGTGTTTGCGTGGGTGTGCATGCATGTGCGCATGCACACACTCCAATAGAAGTGCACATAGCACATAGTGTGCTGAGGATGGAAACAGCCAGAGTGCCTGGCTCGAACGCCACGTCTGCCGCGCCGGCTGGAATCCTGGGTCCCTTCTACTTTCCTCATTCTCCAAGGCCCTAGACCTACTGTTACCTAGTGTGTCCCCTTCCACACCGTAGGTGTTTTTATTTTTGCTGGCTTGCTTGGTTTGGGCATGCTTTGGCGGTGTTGTTTTCACTCTCCGTGCTGCCTTGCTCTGTAGGTCAGGCTGCCCTTGAACTTGCAGCCGTCCTCCCGTCTCTGCCTCCCGAGCCCAGTAGGCATGGGCGGGGTACTGGCCGGTGGTTCTGCCTAGGGAACTCTTGCCTATCTCTGCATTTCACAAAAGCGAACAGCACAAGCCTGTGATACAAGGACCCCTCTGGTTCTTGCCCCCGTACCCTGCTCTACCATACGAACTGGAACTCGGGGTGTGTGTGTGTGTGTGTGCGCGCACGCGCACTGTGTAGATGGACCCGGTTTTTGCTCCGGTAGGCAGCTCTAAGTCCAAGGCCAGATGTCCTCAGGTCCCTTTTTATTGGAAGTCCCCAGGGGTGCTGTTTTCTGGTCCCCACAATGACAGAGGAAACCCAAAGGCCAGGAGCTGGGCCCGGGGCCCGTGCCTGAGAGTGACGCTCTCACCTCCCGTTCGCAGGGGAAGGTGCGGTGCAAGAAGAGCAGTGGCCAGGCCGAGCTGTCATCCTCAGTGGCCCACAAGGTGGCCCAGCTGAAGCCGAAGGTCAAGAGCAAGGGGCTGCCCGCTGGCCTCGGAGGCGCCTTCCAGCACAAAGAGGCTGCCCCAGGTGGGCGCATCCGGAAGAAGCTCTCTAGAGCCAGGAGTGTCAAAGTGTCAGGGCTGGCCCACCATCCACACCCTGGTGGGGATAGTGGAGGGGAGATGCCCAAATCCCAAGCCCAGCCAGCAGTGGCTGTGGCACAGGAGGCAGGCAAGTTGGCGGTGTGAGCGACCGGAGCCTGGGCCGTGGTCATGGGGGCTAAAGGAGGGTACACGAGGGTCGTGGCTGCCACCAGACGCAGGTGAAGTTTGTGAGATGGAAAGATGCAAGGACAACTTGTTTCGAAAAGGCAGGAAGGAGCCTTTGTCCCCAGGCCAGGGCTCAGTAGATCCTCTCTCAGGGCAGAGAGAAGCCCTGGACACACCCCTCCCACCCCCCCACCCCCCGCCCTGCAGCATCCGGCCCAGTCGGTGGGGTATCTCTTCCTTCCCCAGCAGACGTGTCCAGAAACAGCCTGGAAAAATAGATGCTTCCTCCCTCCCAGTCCCTTCCCTAAGATCAGAGACTGAGAAAGAACAAAAGGGCAGGACCGCTTTGGAGCAGGAAGCAGGGGGCCAGCTGGCCCAGAGGATACAGAGCGAGGGAGGGACTCCCCAGGGGAAAGCTCAGCTCTGCAAGGCAAGAGAAAGAAAATCCTGCCCCCCTTCCCCGGCCGAACACTCTTAGGCTAGGGGTCAGCACCCCAGTTCCTGCCCCCACCCCTGAGCAGCCCAGCGGAGGACTCTATCTTCACTGGCCATACTCCCTAGGTCCACTCCAAACAGCCAGGTTCAACACCAGTCACCAGATCCTCTCTACTGTCCCCCCCCAGGCAGCGGCTATGACAGTGAGGACTGCCAGGCACTCCTGGGGACAGAGGTGGCTCCTAGAGAGCCTGGGCTGGTGCTACACCCAGGGGCTGGTGTGGCCGTGCTGGGACCCTCGCCTTCCTCCGTGGTCAAGATGGAAGCCAACCAGAAGGCCAAGAAGAAGAAGGAGAGGCAGGGGTTGCTAGGTAACCAAGAAACCAGAGCAGACTGGGAACAGGGCCCTGTATTATCAGGGTCTCAGTGACGACCACTTCCATCTCTCCCACAGGGGCCTGCCGCCTGTCCAGCCCTGAGGGTGAGGTTAAGATCAAGAGGCGGACAGTAAAAAGCAAAGTGGGCCCCAAACTGGAGCGGGCGCCGGGACGGCGGCCCCCCGGGTGCACCAGGCAAGAAGAAAACCAAGGGCAAGGCGAAGAGTGGCCTTCGTGCAGAGCCTGGAGCCACCAGCAGGGATGCCCTTTTCGGCCCCACCCGGGCCTTTGCCTGCAGAGAAGGAGGCAGCAAGCTTGCCAGTGAGCGCCTCAAGCGGGCCACACGCAAGAGCGCCATGTTGCAGCCAGTCCTGAGGGTAGGCTAGCGGGTCAAATCGGTGGGTGACACAGCCTCCCCCCCTTCCCCGAGCCCCGAGCCGCAGCCCATGCTGACAAGGGAAGCCATTCCGGCCCTCACCGCCGTCTTCTGCTCTCCTTTCTTGACCAGCGGAAGAACGGGGCCCTGTCCATCGCCCTGTCGGCCCGCAATGCCAAGGCCATCCTGGGGAAGAGCAGGAAGCTGACCAAGGTGAAGAGAGAGACTGCCAGCAAGCAGGTAGCGGCCCTCCCAGGCTGGGGGCCCAGTGGGGTGGCCCAGCCCCTTCCAACCTCCCCAACCTGACCCCTGTGGCCCACCCAGGGCCAGGGCCGCGCCGTGAGCCGCCTGCTGGAGAGCTTCACTGTGGAGGATGATTTCGAGTTTGACGATGACAGCAGCTTCTCGGAGGAGGAAGAGGAAGAAGAGGAAGCCAGCGCCCAGCTGAGCGCAGAGCAGAGCGCTGCCCTGGGTAAGCAGCACCCAGGAGGAGATTGACAGCTGCTGGGGAGGGAAAGGTTGGGCGGGCGCGGCCGAGTGGGGGCCCAGCGCTGATGTCCTCCCCTGCAGCACGGTCCTGCACCATCCACAAGGAAGACCTGCAGGATGGACTGCCTGTGCTGATCCCGAAGGAGGACAGTCTGCTGTACGCGGGCAGCGTCAGGACCCTGCAGCCCCCTGACATGTGAGGCACGGGCCCGGGTGGGAGGGATGCACGCTGGCTGTGCCAGTGAGACTCCCGCGGGAGGCTCACACGGCCCCCCTACGATGCCCTCAGCTACAGCATCGTCATCGAGGGCGAGAGAGGCAACCGCCAGCACATCTATTCACTGGAGCAGCTGCTGCAGGAGGCGGTAAGGATGGCCCCAGCCCCGGGTAGCAAGCCTGGTGGCCTGTCCCACCACCAGGAGGACCTCGGCCTGGCCCTACAGTGATCCCCGCGGCCAGACTGCCCTGTTTTCACAGACTGCTGCTCTGCTGCTCTGTTGCTCCCCACAGGTTCTGGACGTCCGGCCACAGTCCAGTCGGTACCTTCCACCCGGTACCCGGGTCTGCGCCTACTGGAGTCCAAAGTCTCGGTGCCTATATCCAGGCAGTGTGGTTCGAGGTAAGCACGCCCAAAGGCCGGGACTAGGGCCGAGGTCCCTCTGTGGCCTTTAGAGCTCCAGCGAGGAGCCCCTTCAACCCACAGCCCAGTTTTCCTGGAGGCTGGAGGAGGGCAGACTTGCTCTGAGTGAGACAGGAAGGTCAGTTCACCAGCAGCCATGAGAAAGTGAGACATTGACGGATGGGGCACTCCCGTGGCAGCAGGCCCAGCAAGAAAAGGACCCAGACACCAGGTGGTGGTGGCGCACGCCTTTAATCCCAGCACTCGGGAGGCAGAGGCAGGAGGATCACTTTGAGTTCAAGACCAACCTGGTCTACAAAGTGAGTCCAAGAGAGTCAAGGCTACACAGGGAAACCCTGTCTTGAAAAACCAAAAAAAAAAAAAGAAGAAGAAGAAAGAAAGAAAAGGACCCAGCACCCCAGTGCCCGGGTCTCCAAATCTATCACCTGTGCATCCCAGCACACCTACCAGGGCAAAACGGGTAGGGCCCTCGGGGTGGGAAAGTCTAAAGAAAGGCCAGATGGGCGTTCCTGAGACCAAGTGTGGACAGGTGCCTTTGCCTCAGTGTGTGGGGCCAGTGGCTGGAACACCAACCAGGCAGCCCAGGGGAGTAAGTGCCAGTGTAGCCAGGTTGCAGAACCGTCCTGTCAGCAGCCCTGTTGTCTTCCTGTCCTGCCCTGGCTTCTGGAGAGCCCGGCTGGCCGCGCACTCAGGGCACACGCCCCATTGCAGGCGACGAAGAGGAAGACCTGGACTCGGTGGTGGTCGAGTTTGATGACGGAGACACAGGCCACATAGCTGTCTCTAATATCAGGCTGCTGCCTCCGGACTTCAAGATCCAGTGTGAGCACCCCCCCCCGGGGGGACATCTATGCGGGTGGGGTTCTCCCTCAAGTACCAGCTCCCTGAAGCCCCTCCTGCCTGCTGGGCCTCACAAAACCTGGAAATGTCCCGCGTGGTCTACAAAGGATGGTAGTCACCACCTCCAGGCCCGTGGTGAGCCCCTCTTTTCACTCCACAGGCACAGAGCCCTCTCCGGCCCTGTTGGTGCCCAGCAGCAGCCGGAGGACCAAAAAAGCACCCAACGAGGCCCCCCCACCCAGCGAAGCCCCCCCTCCTGGCCTGTCCACTAAAGTGCAGGACGGCCCTGAAACTTCCAAGACCCCTGGGAAGAAACCTGTCAGCAAAGACAAAGCTGGTATCTGCAGGGCTGTTGGGAACGGGGCAGAGGGGGGGGGGGGGGGGGGGGGAGTATGGTCACTGGGAGGCCTGCTGGGGTCAGGGAGGGGTGAGTGGACACAGCTAGGTGGGTCCTGGCAGGTACAGTGACAGCTACCTGGCTTCCCCCCACCCCCAGGCAAAGTCGACCTCCTAACCTCAGGTGCCAAGTCCCCCACGGGTGCCTCAGACCACTTCCTAGGCCGCAGGGGCAGCCCCTTGCTGAGCTGGTCAGCTGTGGCTCAGACCAAGCGGAAAGCGGCGGCGGCGGCGGCTGGCAAAGGGCCAGGGGTGCTGCAGGACCTCTTCCAGCTCAACGGGAGCGCCAAGAAGTTGCGGGCCCGGGAGACCCTGTTTCCCATGCACAGCATGGCGGCCCCGGTGTTTGGGAATAGCTTCCGAGCTGACTCCTTCAGCAGCCTGGCCAACTCCTACATGCCCTTCGCTGGAGGGGCCGGGGCAGGCCTGCCCGGGGGAGCCCACAAGCTGCTTCGGGCCAAGAAGGTTGAGCGGGCTGAGGCTGGGCGGCGGCGGGCAGGCGGCGAGTTCTTGGTTAAGCTGGACCATGAGGGTGTGACCTCTCCCAAGAACAAAAACTGCAAGGCTCTGCTTATGAGCGACAAGGACTTTGGACCGAAGTTGGGGCGTCCTCTGGCCAGCCCCAGTTATGCACACCCAGTCCTCCTGGGCAAAGAAAAGAAAGGGCGGGCGCCTGTGCATCCGCTACCCGTGGGGCTGGCCCTGCGCAAGTACCCGCTGCCCTGCGACAGCGACTGCCCCAGCTCGTACTCGGACGAGGATGATGATGGGCCGGGGCTGCCCACCGGCGTGCCCTCCCGGTTTCTCACACGCCTATCCATGTCGTCCTCCTCCTCTGGCTCGTCCACGTCCTCTTCCTCAGGCTCCGTGTCAACTTCCAGCCTCTGCTCCTCAGACAATGAAGACTCCTCTTACAGCTCGGACGATGAGGACCCTGCCCTGTTGCTGCAGACCTGTCTCTCGAGGCCCGTGCCGGCACTCCTGGCCCCACCCGAAGCCCTGCGCTCCAAAGGGAGCAGCCCCCACGCCCACACCCACGCTCAACGCTGCTTCCTGTCCAGGGCCGGGGTGGCTGGTGCCGGTGCCGGTGCCGGCCCCAGTGGTGGGAGATCCAAGTTCAAGCGCAAGGAGGCCCTGAGCTTCTCCAAAGCCAAAGAGCTTTCCCGGAGGCAACGGCTACCCTCCGTGGAAAACCGGCCAAAGATCTCAGCCTTCCTGCCTGCCCGGCAGCTCTGGAAGTGGTCTGGAAACCCCACACAGGTAAGCGCCCTGTCTCCCTGATGCAGAGAGCGTGGTGTCTCCAGAGGAGCAGGCTTGCTTCTGCTCCCTCAGCCCCCACACACCTTCTGTGGGTTCGCCTCTTCACTTTCAAACGAACCATTCCTGGGCTAGAGATGGCTCAGAGGCCGAGAGCACCTATTTCGTGCACAAGTACACATATTTTTTGTTGTTTTGCTTGGTTTTGTGACTTCTCTGGCTCTTCTGGAATTTGCTCTGTATACCTTGCTCAGCTGTCTGTGGGTTTGTTTGTTTATATCCTTATAAACCAAACTGCAGAGAGCATCTCATACGTGTGTCTGGCCTCAGATCCTGTGTGCCTTTGGACTCTGTACAGTCTTTCTGTCATGACAAGTATGCAGAAAAAAAATCCAAGTGTAGCCTACCCCATAGGGAAGCTATTGTGGTGGCCTCTCTCCATCCCCTGTGTCCCCATTTTGTGCCCTCCCAAGCATACAGAGACGAACCACCTGTCCCTCTGCCTGCTGTATCCCTGGCTACCACTTTTTTTTTTTTTTTTTTTTTGCCTCCTGGGTCCCTCCTCATCCCTCTGTCTCTGCTGGTCTGCCCTTCAGAGGCGAGGCGTGAAGGGGAAGGCCAGGAAACTATTCTACAAGGCCATCGTCCGAGGCAAAGAGACGCTGCGCATCGGGGACTGTGCAGTCTTCCTGTCAGCCGGACGACCCAACCTGCCCTATATTGGCCGCATCGAGAGCTTGTGGGAGTCATGGGGCAGCAATATGGTGGTGAAGGTCAAATGGTTCTACCACCCAGAGGAGACCAAGCTGGGGAAGCGGCAGAGTGACGGGAAGGTGAGGTGTGGGCAGGTACAGGTCAGGTAGTGGGGGCAGGTGCAGGTGGGGGCAGGGGCAGGTGAGGTGGTGTGGGCAGGTACAGGTAAGGTAGTGGGGGCAGGTGCAGGTGTGGGCAGGTGAGGTGGGGGCAGGGGCAGGTGAGGTGGTGTGGGCAGGTGCAGGTGAGGTGTGGGCAGTGCAGGTGAGGTGGTGTGGGCAGGTGCAGGTGCGGTGGTGGGGGCAGGTACAGGTGCAGGTGTGGGCAGGTGCAGGTGCGGTGGTGGGGGCAGGTACAGGTGCAGGTGTGGGCAGGTGCAGGTTTGGGCAGGTGAGGTGTGGGCAGGCGCAGGTAAGGTAGTGAGGGCAGGTACAGGTGAGGTGGGGGCAGGGCCAGGTGAGGTAGTGTGGGCAGGGGCAGGTGAGGTGGGGGCAGGGGCAGGTGAGGTGGTATGGGCAGGTGAGGTAGTGTGGGCAGGTGCAGGTGAGGTGGTATCGGCAGGTGAGGTGGGGGCAGGGGCAGGTGAGGTGGGGGCAGGTGAGGTGGGGGCAGGTGCAGGTGAGGTAGTGTGGGCAGGTGCAGGTGAGGTGGGGGCAGGTGCAGGTGAGGTGGGGGCAGGGGCAGGTGAGGTGAGGGCAGGTGCAGGTGAGGTGGGGGCAGGTGCAGGTGAGGTGGGGGCCCTTAGGAGGATAGGGGGGTGTGTCTCAGCAGACAGCATCACCTTGTCCTGATAACCCTTCCCAAGCACAAGCTCTTCCCCAGGGGCGGGGGTGTGTTGCCTAAAGCCCACGCCAACTCTGTGCCCTTACCCGGCAGAACGCACTGTACCAGTCCTGCCACGAGGACGAGAACGACGTGCAGACCATCTCCCACAAGTGCCAGGTGGTAGGGCGGGAGCAGTACGAGCAGATGATGCGCGGCCGCAGGTACCAGGACCAGCAGGACCTCTATTACTTGGCGGGCACCTATGATCCTACCACTGGGCGCCTGGTGACAGCTGACGGAGTGCCCATCCTGTGCTGAGCTGCCTCTGCCTCTGCCCACCCCCGCCCATGGTTGCAGCCAAGAGGTCAGCTAGCCGGGAGCTGGTCTGAGCAAATACGCAACCCCACGGCGGGATCAAGCTTCTGGGAGTTCTCTGCAGAGCCCGTCCTAGCTGCTCCAGAGGGGAGGGCTGGCCCTGCAGCTCTCGAGAGATTAGAATCCAAGCCATATTTCCCTAGTACCTCCAACTGTCTCCCGCCAGGGAAAGCAGAAATCAGGTGTGTTGTCTATTTATTTCTCTATGTAAATATTGTATTTCTGTGGGGAAGTTTTATGGGGGGGAAAGTGGAAAAGGATTTTTCCCACCTATGTGACAAGAGTGTGTGTGTGTGTGCGTGTGTGTGTGCGTGTGTGTGTGTGTGTGTGTGTGTGTGTGTGTGTGTGTGTGTGTGAAGGGTTTTGTCCTGGGGTTTTCTTTGGAAATGCACTGTTCTCAGCCTAGTTGAATTCCAACAGGGGCATCTGTGACTTGCAGAGGCTGCTGGAATGGGGCGAGGCCAAAGGCCATGGGGATGGTCACATGACCCAGTCATACCCACCCTCCAGTCTCTTGGGGGCCAACTGTATGAAGGAAATGACACTCTGGTTTGTTTCCTCTCAATACATCCAGTACACAAAAGTATTGGGGTGGGAGCAGGGATGGTGGTCCCCCTGGAAGGACAGGGTGTCCAACCACAGGGTGAAAACCAGGATCAGCCTGCCCCACTCTCCAGCCCAGGAGTATGGCAGCAGCCGTATATATCTTACCTCTGTTTAAAACAAAACAAACGAACAAATATTTTGAAGTATCGATAAGAAAAATGGATGTTTAGACTTTTCTTTCCTGAATATCCCAACTTACTTCTGGTTTCCGTTTCTGTGGCCAGTTTGTCGCAGGGAGAGAAGGCTGGCCTCGCTCAAGCAGGGTGTGGTCGGCCCCTAGCCCCTCTGTATCCCCGCTGGTTCTCAGCCCCGTCCGTATCCTCCAGGGTGACAGCTGCCTCCTCCGGAGAGCAGCAGGGCTCCCACACTGGTGCAGCTGGCCCAGGCCTCTATCTGGGCCAGAATTTCGGGCCCACCTGGGGCTGGCCCACAGTTCTGCATGAGTACCTCCTCACCACTAAGATGCCCCTTTCCCCACCAGACACTTTCCCTGGGGGCCACCACCACCTCTGGCTAACCTCAGGTGTGGATGGGAATAAGGCTGCGCCAGAGGTGCTAGTGTCAGAACAGTAGAAACGCAGGTGCTGCTCACCCAAGGGGGAGAGGCCCATCTGGCTCCCCTTCTTTCAACCCAGACCCTGGTCCTAGGGCTCCTTTGCCCCCCAACTCACCACCACCCAGTCAAGCAGTTTCTGGATCTTTTTTTATAGCAAAGCAGATGGCATGGCAGGCTCATGCATGGAATATACAAGGGTCCCGTCTGGCCTCTGGTACCCACATCCTGGCCCCAAGTACCAGGAAAGCCCAGTAGCCCTCACTCCTCCCATGGTGGAAAGACCCATGGACCAAAGGCCTTTGTCCTCAAAAGCGCCTTGTGCTGCACACACTCCGCAGTGTCCCGCCAGGCCAAGGCTTCCTAGGGAGCACGGAGTACTGATGGGCACCCAGCCCTAACTGGGACCCCTCAGCCTCTCTTGCTTTGCTCAGGCCCGCCCACCAGGAGTCTGTCCTGGTCCCAGGGACTCCGTTTCTCTCACTAGTTGCTCAAAGGGTCACTCTTGGTGGCCCACAGGATAGCCAAGGGTACCCCGCTCCTGGCTGTCCCACCACCCTGAGGCTTTCTGTTCTCCACACGAGTGCAATATTTCATTACTGGTGGTCATTGGAAGAGACGACCACCACGGCCCTGCTCACAGCTAGGGAGTCAGAAAGATGGTGCGTGAAGGACGGAGAGCCAGGGCTGCCTCCAGGAAGGCTGCTCGGAGCCCCGGGCCCAGGAGCAAACAGGACAGCTGTTCCATGGCCGCCTTCCGGATGTTTCTTTCTCCCTCCGCTGAGGTGCCCTCTTTACCTGTCTTTATCTCTATCCTCCCTCCCCTTTCCTTTCCTTCTGTGTGTACACGCAAATGGCGTGACCCTCCTCCCCGACTGTGGCAACCGTGATAAAAGCACGATCCTTGTAAATGTGTAAACTAAGAGGCTGGTTGGATTTTTTTTTTCAATGTAAACACTAAATACAAAACAAAAAACACAAAGGTTTTATGAACAGCAAACTCTATGTAAAGGCATTTTAGTATTAAATTTTTTTATTGATAACTTGCTTAAGAATAAATATATGAACTATTGTACAGGTGCTCGGTGGTCCAGATTGTGACTATACCTGCCTCCTGTATGTGTGTCACATGGCCATTCCTGTCCGGGCTGAGAGCAGGCAGAGCGGCTAGAATGGGTTTGGGTGGCCTTAGGCTTAGACACCCCACCCTGCCCCACCCCCAGTCATAGGCCCTTCTTGATCCTAGGGCTGGACTTGTTCCTCGGGTATGAATGGATGCTGCGTTGGCCGCCTGTCCAGCCTGAAGCAGTTCACACAGCCATGGTGGATCCCACAAAGCAGAGGCCAAGGGAGAGGGGTCTCCCCACACACTGCCCTCCCTCGAGAGGGTCTGGATGGATTGGTTCAACAGAAAGTTTTCTGCCAGGCAGCTATGCCACACGTCATAAGTCACAGGCCTATGGGCGTGGTGGTGCACACCTTTAATCTCGGCGCTCAGGAGGCAGAGGAGCCTCTGTGAGTGTGAAGCCGGCTTGTTCCTCACAGCAAGTTCCAGGCACGCCAGGGTTATGTGGTGAAACACTGCCTCTCGGGGGGGGGGGGGGGTGTCTCATTGTTAATCGGAGGGTTGGTCATAAGTCAAGAGGTGGCGCACGCCTTTAATCCCAGCACTCGGGAGGCAGAGGCAGGTGGGTCGCTGTGAGTTCGAGGCCAGCCTGGTCTACAAAGCGAGTCCAGGACAGCCAAGGCTACACAGAGAAACCCTGTCTCAAAAAACAAACAAAAAAGTCAAGTGGAAGGGCTAAAGAGGGAGGGACCATGTCTCACCTAATGAGGAGGTCGCAGACCCAAAGAAAGTCCAACACTGGCCAAAGGAGACAGCAGTGACTTGTAATCCGCTACTGATAACAGAGGTGGGTGGGACCCAGGTCAGGGCAGATACGCAGTGGAGAGGTTGTCTCTGGGAGCAGGCCTGAGGCCCTTAGCTCACACACAGCCCGGCCTGGCCGGTACGTCTTTCTTGCATCGCCTTTACCCCATTTGTAAGAGACGCCCCCCTCGTGGAAGCGGGCCGCAGTCCAAGTGCCTGTGTGGCCCAGCAGGTAGGCACCTGCTACGGAGACTGCCACCAAATTCTCCCTTTCAGCCCATTCCAAGTCCTGCCGAGAGCTGACAGGTAAGGGCCATACGGTCGGTCAGGTGTGCAGGGTGCTGGCAGATGAGTCAGCTGTGGGCGGGGGCTCTTCAGTCAGTCCTGAGGACATCTGAGACCATGGATGGCCTTTGAGAAAGGTGTTCTGCCATTCCTAGCTGTGCAGTGGGCGCTGCCTGGTGACCACCTGGGGCCTGAAACAAAGTGAAGGCCAGAGTCTGGGGTGCAGGTGTGCTGCTCTGGGACCCTCCGTGGACTTGAGGTGTCCAACTGTGCTGAGCAAAATCTAGACAAGAACACAGCTGGGCACCGAGGGAGGCTGGGCGTCTGCATGGCTTCTGGAGCCAGAGACAGAAAGGTTGACAGCATCCTCTGCCCACGCCAGCCTATTTTGCTGGGAATGTAGCTCAGTGATAAGAGCATTTACCTAGCATGTTCAAGGTCGTAGGTTCTATCCCAGGAACGTGTGTGTGTGTGTGTGTGTGTGTGTGTGTGCGTGACACACACACACAGTACACAAAAAGCTTGCTTCGCTCAGGAGGTCATACAAGGAGGCTCTGATGCAAGAAAGTAGGTGGGGCCAGAGCCTGGAGGGTGTCAGTGACATCTGCCATGAAGCCTGGCGAGCACCCCTACCTTGGACTCCTCCACCCCACAATTGCACACAGCCAGCAGAGCTGAGTGGTAAAGCATGGCGGGAGCAGCTGAACAGCCAGCCTCCAAGACACCATGGCTCCAAGACCCCAGCCAGGCAGGAAGGAAGCAGAGGCTGGAAACAGCTGGCCAGCAACTGCGCGAGGGCCAGGTGGCCAAGATAACCCCCTCGCAGCACTACCCGGTGGCTTGTGCCGTTTCCGGCCCAGGACTGTGCTGTGACTTGCACGGGGCTCTCAAATAATGGGAATGATCATGGCCGTGAAGCAAGCAGCTCTGATTGTTGCTGAGTGGATCCTAGGCAGCTTCCTGGAGAAGGGAGCCCCAGGTGGGGCGGAGCAAGGAGAGGGAAGCTGGGGGCAGGGTTGTGGGGGGAGCTGGAGCTAGAGGGTGGCAGAGCCTAAAGGACAAGGCCCTTAGCATGATGGGCTGGCAGTTACCTGCTGGCAGGCATATCACCCAAGAGCACCGAGAGTCCACAGACAGAAGGCTCCCTGGGTGGCCCCGGGTCAGAGTTAGAGGGGCCAGGCTGATCCAGACCCCAGGAGAGATTCCACACCAAGACAAAGGCCCTGGTATGGACAGCACACAGCAGGACTTGGGGTGTTGCTCCACAGGCCTAGGCACCTGACAAGTGGGGCACGCGCCTGGCAGGCTGAACACAAAATACTTGAGTCAGCCCCCAATTTTAGAGCCTCCTGTAGGAGCTCCAAGACACACAGGCAGGACACAGTCCAGCCGGACCACATTCCCAGCCTGGCCCCACATCCCCAACGTCCCTCTGCTCCTCCCTCCTTCAACCTTGCCTCGGACATTGTGGTCCTGGCCTTTTAGAACCCGCTGCCCTTCAGAACACAGCCTGGTCCAAGGGCAGGGCGGACACAGGGAGGACACAGGCGGTGGCGCCCCGAGGGTTAAACATGTGAGACTACGCTTTGATCAAGACAAACGAGCCATTATGTGAAATGCTGAAGCAAGATAAATGATGGCGCTGGCTGAGTGAGATCAATGAAAGTGATGTTTTATCAGGTAGAAATGACAACCCGGCTGATCGCAATTCGTTTTTAATACTACAAACCAATCGGAGACAACGGGGCTTTAATGGCTGGGCCCCAGCCCTGGCAAGGTTGCCAAGGGCTGGAGTGGGGTGGCATTGAAACTACTTAGGTCAGGCATAGGGGGGCCCTTACCAGTGCTCGACTTTGAGAGGTGCTCAGAGACCCTGGGGTCACAACACTGCCTGAGCATCCTGTGTGACCATCAAGGGGGCTGGGACAGGTGAGGAGGAGCTGCCATGGCTCATGTGTGGGCTAAGGAAGTTCTGAAATAGCCAGCCAGGAGAATGGCTGTGTGTGGTCCCCTGCCCTTACCACTGCCGTCCTGCGGCCAAGCCCCTACCAGGACTTGAGAGGTGATCTCCGTCCCCCCTCTTTGCTGTTCTCCCAGAAGGCCCCTGGAACCACCACTTTTCTACAAGCACAGACCCAGCCTTGTGCTTTCTGAGTTGTCCCTGGGTGCCACATGCTCTTTGCATCGCCACAGGCCGCCTGCCCAAAACTGCACAGACCAGTGGGGAGCCTCTCCCCAGGTGGACACATCCAGCCCTCAATCTGTCTCTGTAGCTGACAGGGACCAAGGGGATCACGCGGCCATGACCCAGCCCTCCCAGCGTACTCTGGGGGAGAGGTGGGCAGGACAGAGGGCCAGCAAGTGAGATAGAGAACCCAGGACTACAGAGTCTGCTGTCTGATGTTACTCGTGTGTCACCTAAGTGCCCTCACCTGTTTTCACAGCTTTGTCCCCAAGCCTGCTAGGCTGAGGCTGGTGGGCAAGGCTCGCACAGACCCTACAGGGTCTCCGTTGTAGGGACTTGGCTGTCCAGTAGGAAAACCGCGTTTATACTCCCAGGTCCAGTTTCAGTACCTCCAGGGGGACCAAACAAGACTTCAGCTGGACAGCTGCTGTCAAGAGGGGCGTCCCCAGCAGCCCCTGGGGGACCAAGTGACAGTGGGTTCCCTTGGGGGGGGGTGGCCCTGCATTGGTTAGGCCCCTCCTGGACATCTGCTTCTGTGGGGCACACAGGGCCTGCAGAGAACTGCACGCTTGTGAAGGCGCTGTCTACCTGCCATGCCTACCCGGATAGATCAGAGATGGGCCTCTCTCTCCACACTTGTGGGGGACCCCCTAGAAAACCTTGGCGGAAGCACGGAGGGCAGGCTGAGGCAGAGATAACAGAGACCTGCAGTGCAGGAGAGCTGTTGACAAACAGGGAGAGGCCCCCAGGAGTAAGGAAGGGCCCCAACTGGGTCATTCAACCTGTTCATCTCCTTTGCCCCACAAGCCTAATCTCAGGAAGAGACTTACCTGAGGACCACACCTCTGAAGGAATGGAGGGGTGCTGTGACCCCATGGACACCTCTGAGGAACCCACACACACCCGCCCTAGGAGAGAAGTGAACAGCAGCCTCTGAGAACCATCCTGCTGCAGGCAGGGCTGTGGGGGAGGGGCTCTGCCCTGGAGCGGCTCCAAGCGTGCTTTTCGGCAGACCCCACTCCCTCTGCAGAGCCTCTGGCACTCATCCCCACCCACAGAAATCCTAAGAGCACTGGGTCGGGTCAGTGCAGACAGAGGGATTCCTACCCCCACCCCATCAGTTCGTCTTTGGGGCAACAGTAAAGGGGAATTCTCTGGCGTTTGTGTACTTTTCTGCAGTCTAGACACGTTTGACCTCCATACAACCCACTGGAGTCCTGAGGGCCTGGGGGAGGGCCCTCCTGAAGCGGGAGGGGCTGCAAACCCCAGCAGCGCAGACAGCAGCCGCCAAGCCCAGAGCAGGTTTGCAGGGTGCAGAACTGGAGAGCAGCTCTGTGGGGGTCCACGTACCTCTGGCCTCCTCTGAGTGCCCATCCCAACTGTGGAGCGTGCAGGCCCTGAAGGTAAAAGTGAAAGATGAACAAGAAGAGGCAAGCCTGCCAGGCCAGCGCCTCCGCTCAGTTCTGCCTCCATCAGTCAGCAGCCAGAAGCGGCTTGCACCTCCAGCCTGGTCAGGAGTGTCCAGAAGAGTGCTGTGATGACGGCCTGCACTATCAGAGGGCCTCCAAGCACCGCTCCTCCGCCTGTGGGAAACCTGTTTTCCTTCCGAGCCGTGTCCCTCTGTCCTCCCTAGGCTAGTCTGGAGACCCACCTGAGACTCACTTCGCCCACGCTTCCCAGCAGCGCTCCCCACAGCTGTGGGAGGGTCTAAGGGCCTCCTCACAATTGGATTTGTTGAGGAGGGAAAGTTAAAACAGCCATTTTTATTTGGGAGCCTCCAAAGAAGTTTATGATCTTGCCCTTTGGCGGGAAATCTGTTTCCACTTAGGAGGAACAGGCGCAGGGCTGCGGTCAGCAGCTCGCGAGGAACCGCACACTACCGGGTAATGGCATCCCCCCCACCCCCCGCCCCCAGGTCCTCGGCTGCCCTCTCTGACCCTCGGTGGAGCACTTAGGCCTAGGGCACCCCAAGGCCTCTGAAATGTCTCCCATTTGGAGGTGCCTGCGCGGCTAGAACTGGGCAACCCGAGCAACGCAGAGCATGAGTGTGGAAGAGACCCTGCCAGGAAGAGGGCACCACAGGCACCAGGCAGCCTAAGGTTAGGGCTGTACACTCTCTGAGGCAGAACGGGCAATCTGAGGTGTCTGCAAGGCCACCTCAAGCTTCGAGCACACTGGGATTCAAAGACCTAAGAACGTGGAAGCCGTCAAAGGGCCACACGACCTCAGGGCCCAGGCTGCTGCCATGAAGAGGCTGCTCAGCGCCTACGGACTCCTGGGAAATCTCCGCTCCTGTTCGGTGCTGTAGACTACCTCGCGCCTTTCTAGTCACATGACACATGGGAGGCCAATCATATCGCTAACACCTCCCCCAGCCATGGTGATTGGCTCTGGGGTGGACACCTGACCCAGGATTAGCCAACCAGGGCTTTCTCCTGGAGAGCAAGCGACAAAGAAGTGCTTCCCAGGGACTGTTCAGGAAGGGGTTACCTTAAACCCAGCCTTTGTGGTCGCCTCCAGCACGCCTGGTACTGGGACACTGGCAGAGGCCAGACTTCTGGGCTTGGATTTAATTTGAATTCAGAGAGGGAGGAAGTATTTGTAACGCAAATGTTGCGTGAAATGTTTGGGATATGCTTATAGTAAAAATGACTATCTGAAGTTTGAGTTTAATCTAACATTTTTATATTTTATTGGCTAAGTCTAGCAAATGTGAAATCCAGATGCCAGATTCAAACTGGGTACCAACAGCCCCCTTGACCAGACACAGGTGCGCCCAGCTCCAGACACAGGTGCACCGAGCTGTACTGCGTGGCATCGAAGGATGTCCACAAGAGAGGACATGCCGGCCCTCCCCCCCCTCCCCTCAAGTTCATGGCCCCTGAAAAGTGGCTTCCAGCCAAAAGTGTGGCAGCCAGGCTTTACATACAGTTACTTGTAGGGTGCCAGCCCAGCCTCTAGCAGACAACTGAGTTCTTAAGGCACGTCCCTGCAGAAAGAAAGAAAAAAACAAACAAAAAACAAAAAAAAAACCTCCAAGCACAGAGCAAGCCAGGCGGTGGTGGCGCACGCCTTTAATCCCAGAGCTGGGGAAGAAGAGGCAGGCAGACCTCTGAGTTCGAGGCCATCCTGGTCTACATGGTGAGTTCCAGGACAGCCAGGGCACCATAGGGAAACCTTGTCCTGAAAAGCAAACAGAGGATGGAGAGATGGCTCAGTGGTTAAGAGCCTTGTCTGTTCTTCCAAAGGTCCTGAGTTCAATTCCCAGCAGCCACATGGTGGCTCACAACCACCTATACTGAGATCTGGTGCCCTCTTGTGGCATACAAGCTCACATGACGGCAGAACACTATAAATAATAAATAAATAAATCTTCAAACAAACAAACAAAAGCATGGACCAATTGTCTCAGTGTCTGAGGCTAAAGGTTTGTGGCACAGAAGGCAGAAGACATATTGGCCTGGTCCAGGTTACGCACACCCACAGGCACATACATACCAGGAAGTGAAGAGGGCACGTGACCTCCCCAAAGTAGCCCAAGGCTTGCTTGATGGGCTTGTGGACAGAGAGGACGCCATCATGGGACTCTGTGATGTCCACAGCTGGCCCGGACTCCCACTGGCAAATAACGAGAACACAGCTTGGTGGTCCATGGCCATAACCCAGAAGGATCATTCAAGACTCACTTTGCAAGCCGGGCGTGGTAGCACACGCCTTTAATCCCAGCACTCGGGAGGCAGAGGCAGGTGGATCGCTGTGAGTTCGAGGCCAGCCTGGTCTACAAAGCGAGTCCAGGACAGCTAAGAATACATAAAGAAACCCTGTCTCCAAAAAAAAAAAAACCAAAAAAAAAAAAAAAGACTCACTTTGCTACTCAGAGAGTTTGGGGCTACTTTGGCCTACAACAGACTCTTGCCTCAAAATAATTTAAAAAAATAAAAATTAAAAATTAAGGTAAAAGCTGGCCACAGTGGCCCATGCCTGTAACCCTAGCACTCAGGGAGGCAGAGGCAGGCAGGCAGATCAGTGATTTTGAGGCCAGGCTGGTCTCCAGAGTAAGTTCCAGGATAGCCAGGGCTACACAGAGAAACTGTCTCAAAAAACAAAACAAAACAAACAAACAAACACTCTGGGCGTGGTGGCGCACGCCTTTAATCCTAGCACTTGGGAGGCAGAGGCAGGTGGATCTCTGGTAATCTGAGGCCAGCCTGGTCTACAGAGCGAGTTCTAGGACAGCCAGAACTGTTACACAGAGAAACCCTGTCTCCACCTTGTTTGAACGTGTGATGAAGCTGGCATTGGCCAGACAGCCTCAGTGATGGCCGAGCTGAGTCCTGTGTGTGACTGTAGAGCGTCAACATGTAGAGCGTCAAAAACCGCTGGCCATCTCCTGTCTTCAGCATCAGCTTTTTCCCCCTTTAAGCTACGAGGAATAGCCCAACACCAACCCTCCCCTTTTCCTTCAGAGAAAAAGTTACACTGAAGGAGAGATAAACCTGTTTCCCAAGTGTGGGATGGTGAACGGTTTTGTGAGAGAACAGGTGATGTTAATCCACTAGAAAACAAACCACCTCGTGCGGGAGCTTGATTGTTGCCAGCTGAAAAGATCCCGTAAACAGACTCTGGGAGGAGATATATAAACGAGCCCAGAACTGGAGGGGAGGCTTTTTGTAGACTTGGGATAGTTTTGGCTGTTCATCGCTCCATTTCGAGATGCTCCTAGAGAGAACCGCTCGAGGGAAGGCTTCAGGGCTCCGGCTCCTGCTGAGGTTCTGGGTTCTGGTTGCTCCAAGTTCCAGCAGAAGAAAACATCCCTCGGGACTGATATCCTTACGGTTTTGATATTGTGTTCTTTAATCATCCTTTCCTATTGTTTTGGTTAGTCGGGTTATAAGTAATAAGATGTATTGGCTAAGAAAATTGAGCCTACATTACACCCCGCAGCTTCCCTGGCAGCTATATGCAGCTGTGAGGCTGAATTCTGGCCAAGATGGCGAACAGGTAATGGGCAGCGTCTATTTTTATTATTTTTTGGGTTTTTTTTTGGTATTTTGTTTTGTTTTGTTTTGTTTTTCTAGACAGGGTCTCTCTGTGTAGCCTTGGCTGTCCTGGACTCGCTTTGTAGACCAGGCTGCCCTCGAACTCACAGCGATCCACCTGCCTCTGCCTCCCGAGTGCTGGGATTAAAGGCGTGCGCCACCACCGCCCGGCTTTGGGCAGCGTCTTTAAACACGGGCTTGTGCCTTTTCTCGCTTCCTGCCAGCTGGAGTGTAGATGAAATAGTTGGAGCATTAGCTGTCCTCTTTACTATGGGAAGGGAGACACATTTGGGGACAGTGAGATGACAAGACAGGCACCCAGCTTTCTGATGATGGACACCACACCGTGTCCTGACTTTCTAATTACTAGATCCGCCCCCTCCCCCTTCCTCACCCATGACTTGTACTCCTCACCTCTCTGGACCAAGGCCCCCCCCCCCCCCGCCCATCCCAGGGTACCCTTTAAGAGTCCCTGCAGCGCATTCGCCCCTGAGGCCACAGTCTCCTACAGTTTGATGTCACTGCCAGGTCAGGCTTTCCAACAGCGTGGAACACACATTGCAGTCTGCAATTATGTATTTATTGTGAGTTTATTTGACTGCTGCCTTCCCTGGGCTCTCATTAACGTGATGGCAGGGCTCCTGCCTGGGTGTTCACCACAGTGTCCTCAGCACTCAGAGGTCTGGGCACAAGAAGGCACCTCCACTTTGTCCTCAGCTCTCTCCCAGCTCTGCCCGCTTCTGTGTCTGTTCTGACCCAGAGCTCTGGGTGCCCCACCCCCACCCCTGCCATCTTCCTGCTGTTACAAAGCCTTCGGGCAGCGGGGGGGGGGGGGGGGCAGGGGGACACACCAGCCTGGTCTTCTGCACTCTGCCTTCAGATGTGAGGAAAGGGAGTCTCAGGGTTAAGAGCGTCCTTTGGTGCTTTGGGAAGATTAGAGTGGCGTCTATCCCCTTAGATTTCCCTCATAGCTGACAAGAAACACAAAAGGCTTGAAAGGATGGGGGCACGGGGTGGGGGTGGGGGTACTAGAACCTCCTCCTGGAGAGGAACTGCCCTGCCCTGAATGACAGTGGATATGCACGGAAGCCAGCGAACACACGGTGGCCCCACATGGAGGGTACTGCCCAGGGCTGCAGAGTAAGCCCCAGGAACTACTCCTGTAGCAGCCACACAACCACCCCAGGGTGAGGCCAGGCAAAGCACACCTGCCTCAGTGTGGGAGTGAGGTGGGCATCAGGAGCACCTCATACATTTAGGAATAGTGCCCGCACCCCAAAATATTAAGATAAGAAGAGGAGGCAGAGCTGCGTGTGGCTCAGTAGTAGGATGATTTCCTAGAACATAGAAAGTCCTGGGGTGAATTCCCAGCACTATAAAATACATGCATGCATACATACATATGTGCATACATACATGCCATGGATCTGATGTCACATCGCCACAAGAGTGTCCATGGGAATTGTCCTGTCACTATAACCACCAGACCAGCCTTTATGTTTTCTGTCTCTTTCCTTCTCTGGAGGGCATCTGGCTCTGCTGGAGACTCGAGGTTCTATGTCACCATCCCCAGGTTGCGCTGCTGACCGTCTTTGCTATGGTCACATTAGGAGGTGACGTCTGCTCTTCCTGGCATGTTGAGGCTGCCCCACCTGCCCGGGGCATCTGTACGCCAGCACCGTGGCCAGGGCTGCTCCTGTCACCTCCAAAGTGCCTTCCTCTGGCTGCCCCAGGGCTCAGAGTAAATGGATCTGGATCCGACACTACTGTTTCAAGGCCCGTACATGCCACTTTTTAACAGCAGAGTCGAGGTTGGCGAGCAAAGTGGTCCTGTGTCGTTGCTGCCCCTGCTCTCAAGAAGGCTGCCTAGGGCGGGCAGCAAGCTGGGGACTCAGGGGGACAGACTCCTGACCTCTAGGACAGCACCCTGCATACGACAGGAGAGCAAGAAAGCTATCCACAGTTCCCACACAGGCAACTCAGCTCGCAAAACCTTCTCCTCGACTGCAGACAGTGCCTGTGCTGACAGCTTATGTGTGCGCGCTGAGCCTGTAATTGCCAATTGCACGACACTGGACTGCACACAGCACATCCTTACAGCTACCCGATAATCCTGGTGTCATCACCATATGATGTAGGGGGAGGGCGCTGCCAGTGTCCCTGACTCCCATGTGTCACACAACCACATCTGCCAGATGCCACATTCTTGGGACACCTGGTGTCATCCCTTGCTCCTTGCCTTTCTCCACGCTGTCCACCACCCGACTCCTAACTTGCCTTTCAAAGATGCCTGGAGCAACATGTCTTCCTTTCATCCCCATCCTGTGAGAGGGCTGTCTAGACCTCTTGAGGCTCCAGCACTTCATCTGGCTGCAAGCATGGCCACTTGTCCGAGCCTGGACTGTGTCTTCCCCCGCTCAGGCACCCCCAGGGCTGAGCCCTTCTGGTTCAGAACGACCTCTCCTAAAAGACTTGCGGAACGGATAGATGCTTCTGTCTCAGTATCCAGCAAACTCCAGGGTGTGCTGACTGGCAGAGCAGGCCCTTGACAGGAGGACACCAGCGAACAGAATACAAGGCCTGAGACAGGGCTTAGGTTTCCACGCCTGCCAAGACCACTGCAGAGGTGGAAAAGCACCTGATGGAAAGGGCACATCTGGAAAGCAGCTGCGATACCTAAACAGCATCTCCCACCTCCTGCCTCGCTTTGTGACTTACAGGATGTTCAGCCCAGGCGAGTCTCGCCCATCCATCCCAGGGCTGCACAGGTAGGTGGACCCCATGTCCCCCTAAACTGTACCTGCCTGCTGCTCACAAAACAAAACCAGTGTTTCATAAGGACGGCACTTTTATTCACACTTGAGAGAAGGTGCAGGACCCCAGCACCCCGACACACCACCACCACCCCAGCTTCCTGGCCACAGAAGAAACTGATGGTAGGCACTGCCGTCAGCCTGGCTTCCTTTGCTCCAATTGCATTCAGCCGGTGGGTACCCAGCTGCCAGGTCACAGCTCTGGAGCACGGCCTCTTTCTCCACTGCAGCTGGCCGTCAGGCCTGGGCCGGTGGCAGCTCCCCTTTCGGTGCTGGCCAGGGTGCTACACATCTATACTCTAACTCATGTATTTTTCCATTTATTCAACTCTCTTCAAATGTCCCGTCTGAGGGTGCCATAAAAATGTAAGACCGTGTCAATTGCCCGTATCAAAAAACATTCTTGTATGTTCCACTTGGAGTAGTCTGGAGGGGAGACTAATGGAACCGGCCAGGAGGAGACTAGCCCCCAAGCCTACACAGAGGCCACCTCTCTTTGTGTCCCCAGGGCCATGAGAGGAGGTGTCAAAGCCGGACTCCATCCAAGAATGAATTGATGTCTCTGCCACTAAACAGCAGGACCGTGTCTTCCTTCCCTCCACCCCACCGGCTTCAGCCTCCCAGCCAAACCCAGGTGGCGCTCTCCTGCTTTCCCCTCCATCCCCCGTCACCTCCCACGGGAACAGGGGACAGCCCCATGTTTGCCCTACTACCTCCCAGCCGGGAGGCTCTGCACTCCCAAGGGGCCCAAGGAGCCTGGCGACGCCTCCATGGGGACCGGAGGCTACAAGGTCCACTGGCGACCGCAAGGGATCCCCAGGGCGGCACGGGTCGCCGTCAGGTCCCCGAGGCAGCGCACAGCGCGGCCCGGCTCCGCGCCCCGCCTTTCTAGCAAGAAGCATCGCCCCACGTGGGGCCGCAGGGGCTCCCGGCCTTGGCGTGTGATTGGTCGCCGCGTGGCCAATCAGAGGGCCTCTGCTGCTCGGGCCGCGCCGATTGGCCGAGAGAGGGCGGGCGGGGCGGGAGTGGGGCGCCCTTTTGTTCTCTGCGCCCGCGCCGCGCGCCCGCTCCGGCCCCGCCACCTGCGCGCCCACTCCGGACCCGCGTGCCGCCCGGAACCCACCCCGCACCCCCCGCTCGTTCGCACGCGCGAGCTGGGAGCAACCGCCTGCCACGCAGCCCTCTCAGGGTCTGACCTTGGACGGGCCCTTTCATTTCTCCGCTCCCGGGTTTCGGTGATAGGAGGGGGCTCTGGATCTTTCTTGAGAGAGGCCACGTGGGAAAGTGCCTAGCGAGAATCTTCTACTAACCTGAGCCTGTTTCTCACATGGGCTCGCTGGGGATGGGGCAGAACTCCCGCCCTGATGCCCGCCCGTCTGTGCTAACCTTCCCTAAATTTAAACCAGTCAGTGGTAGTGCACTCTGGGTGGAGTGGAAAGTGATGGCCTCCAGGAGCCCAGGGCCAGCAAAAGGAGAAAGAGCCCTAGGCTGAACTGGGGAGGGGGGGTGTCAGGGGTCAGGTCTGGGTCTTCTGACCTCTGGTCCCAACACCAATCATGTAGAAACTCCCTGAGCACATTCTCCCGTACAGCCGAGTGGCCGCAGGCAGGCATCCGCTGCAGACAGGCCGCAGTGCTGTAGGCTGTGCACACAGACACCCAGTCTCCACACAGCCTGCAGGGGAGGAGGGGTCAGACCTCGGGAAACCCTCAGTATCCCCCACAACACGGGTGGACTTGGAAAAGCCCCTTCTGCAAGCCCAGCTTGGTTCAGAGGAAAGAATAGTTGGCCAAAGTGGGGCATTTCCAAGGTCACACCCTCCTAGAACCTACCGCATTCAGAATGCAACCCTGCCAGGCAGCACAGGGACCTACCCTCTGGCAGGTGTCTGTGTCCTAAGGACTGGGTGCTGGAGGCTACATCTGTTTTTCCCTTGGGTGGCTGAGAGCAGGTGGGCAACCCCCACCCCATTAAGTTTCAAACACTCCTTTCCCTGCTGTTTGGGACCAAGGAGCCTCTGCGCTGGGTAGGAGCGTGTGAAAGTGGGTGGTGTGGAAAGAAGGTCAAGTGGGGAGCAGTGGTGGTTGTGTGCCCTCAGCCTCCAGCGTGTCAACCCTTGGGGGCTTCTACAGTTCCCAAGTCACACCAGCCTCTAAGAGCTGGGAGTGGTCACCAGGAAATGAGACTGCCCACATTTGTAGAGGAGGTGGCAGGAGAGAAGAAGGAAGCCCACTATAAAAGTGCCAGGAGCGCCGGGCGTGATGGCGCACGCCTTTAATCCCAGCACTTGAGAGGCAGAGGCAGGTGGATCGATGTGAGTTCGAGGCCAGCCTGGTCTACAAAGCAGGTCCAGGACAGCCAAGGCTACACAGAGAAACCCTGTCTCGAAAAAAAAAAAAAAAAAAGTGCCAGGAGGAACAGCCTGCAGGGGTAGACCACCAGGAACAGAATCCTCTTCTTCAGGCAAGACAGACCAACTAGGGCTAGAGAGATGGCTCAGTGGTTAAGAGCACCACCTGCTCTTTCAGAAGTCTTGAGTTCAATTCCCAGCAACCGTATGGTGGCTCACAGCCATCTATAATGTGATCTGATGCCCTCTTCTGCAGATAAAGCACTCATATACAATAAATACATTTTTTTAAAAATTAGAGTTAGGTAGTAGACACCCTGACCCAGCTGACCAGGACAGACCTCGCCTGGGAGCCTAAGTTGCCGCCACATTCTCCCTGTCCAGGTTGCTCTGGGGCAACCTCAAATGCCTTTTTCCAAAGATGGGACTAGTCTCTCTGTTCTCTCATGGTGACCTGCAGTCACAGCTGGCCACCCAAAACTGCCTGCCCTCCGATGCGAGATTGGGTGTTTTCGCTATTGGTCCGAGAGTCCAACAGTCCCTGCTCTCTGAAATCAGGCACCGGCTACTGGGCCTCCCTGAGGCCCTCAGGGAGGGCAGAGTACTTAGCGGGGATCTGAAGTAATCAGGGGCCTGGGCCAGAAGGGAGCACTAGCCACCATGAGGCCAGGATGGAGCTGCCTGCCCTTGGGAGTAGGCCTCAGCAGGTGTCCAGCCCACAGTCACGAGCCCCACGTGTGGGCTAATACGTGGCCACCAGACCAAGTACGGGAGGCCATACCAAAGTGAGGTAAATGCTTAGAGGCTGGAAAGGCAGAGAAGCTGGCCGAGGAAGTCACTATCACTGGGGACCTGCCCCATCTCCGCCTTTGTGTCCAGTGTTGCAGGAAAGGGCCTTGGCTGGTCTGCACATACTCAACCTGTAAGCATCTGGCAGCATTATTTCATCTGTGTTGGACACGGCTCCGTGTGCACAAGGAGCTAGGCACCTAGGCAACCCACAGCTCGGGCAGAGGACATTGGGGGGGCTGGGCGGGGGAGGTGAGCTGTTTTCATCTTTCTGCCTCGCTGACCTAATGAATTGACCTACAGCCTGACACAGGAAGTTGCCACCACATGGGCTGGGGAACTTTACTCTAAACTCATTTCTGAAGCCTCCCGCTCCTGCTTTCACTTTACAATTCGAGTATGAATCTGGAAATCAACCTGGCACTCACACACAACAGGGGCCCTCCCATAGGAACCAGCCAGCCAGTAGGAGCGGTGCGGGAGCGCCCTCCAGCGGTAGTAGACGGTATGGCGGCTGGCAGGAGCCGAGAAGGAAGCGAGGAGGGAGGGGGCCTGGACTAGAACTGCTTCCAGGATGCAAATGTTCCTGACTTGGATCGTGGGCAACTTGGGAACTAGAAAATGAACAGTTTAGGAGCGAGGGAGCGGTAAAATGGCTCTTTTCTGGGTGTAATGGTGCACACTTGTGATCCCAACTCAGGCGGTTGAGGCAGGAGGATCTTGAGTTTGAGAGCCTCGGCTACATGGCGGGACCTGCTTTCAACACAACACAAAACCAGCAAAACCCCAGAGGGGACGGAGAGATGGGTCAGCTTGCTGCTCTTCTAGAGGACCTGAGGTTGTTTCTGAGCAACCATGCCAGGCAGCACATGGCAATGCGTAACCGGGATCCGATGCCCTCTTCCGGCTTCCCCCCAGGAACCCCCAACTCGTCTGTGCAGCAATCAAAGGTCTGGGGAGACGGCTCAGGGGCTAAGTGCACAGGCCCGCGCGCGCGCACACACACATTTCTTGGGTGAGTCCATTAGGGTCCTGAAGGGTTGGAACCAGCCCAGTCAGGAGCTAAAGCTGTCACTTTAGGAGGAGGCAGCAACACGTGGACAAGAACCGGAAACAGCCTGGGAGCACTCCTGAGGAGCACTCCTGGGGAGCATCATACTAGAAGCCCAGCCTGATTTATCATCATTGCCTGAGGCCAGGTCCCAAGGAAAGTAAAGCCTTCGTCAACTCTGACTTTCCCACAGCCTCCAGACAGGTCATTCCCAAGGGCGTGCTTCCTCCCCACCACTTGCCTGAGCTGTGGGCATTGGTGCTTTTCCCCTTGGAGGGAAGCACACGGTGGCTCACTCACCGGGGTAATCGCTGCTTCCTGGAATTGAATCCTGCCACGCCTAAACGGAGAGCAGAGCTGGTACCCACAGGTTGCTGGGGCCAACATATATTACAGGGTTAACTTTGTTTTGTTTTTGTTTTGTTTTGTTTTGTTTTTCAAGACAGGGTCTCTCTGTGTTAGCCTTGGCTGTCCTGGACTCACTTTGTAGACCAGGCTGGCCTCGAACTCACAGCGATCCGCCCACCTCTGCCTCCCGAGTGCTGGGATTAAAGGCCTGCGCCACCATGCCCGGCTTTGTTTTGTTTTTTTAATCTTGGCTGTCCTGGACTCGCTCTGTAGACCAGGCTGGCCTCGAACTCACAGAGATCCATCTGCCTCTGCCTCCCGAGTGCTGGGATTAAAGGCGTGCGCCGCCGCCACCACCTCCCGGCTAGCCCTGAATTTCTAATCCTCCTGCCTCCACCTTTCAAGGGCTGGGATTGCAGACGCGCGCCACATACATCCCGGCAAACTCTTGGCCTTCTTGCCCGAAGTGTAATCCTGAGTAGTTTCTGCCTCCCTAGTGCTGGGATTACAGGTGTGTGTCATCAAGCCCGGCCCGCGACAGTTTTGACAGGCATAGGCTGGCTCGCCTCTGGGTCTGGCGAGGCAGGTGTTGGCAACAGGGACACCCAGGGCCAAACACGGCCAGGAGTCGGAGTCCTATCAAAGTCAGGGCGCCTCCGGACTGCGCTTCAGTATGCGGGTGCGTCCTGACAGTCCGCATCGCACCCCAGAGGCCCCCTACCCTGGTCCTCAGTCAAGGCGGAGGCGGCACCTGGCCTGGAGGAGACGCAGGGAGGCGCGGACACAGCCAAACGCCCGCCCGCAGCCGCGCGCCTATAGGCGGAGAGGACCGCAGCGCCAGCCAATGCACCCGCACGAGGGGTGCGGTGGGCGGGGAGCCGCGCGCGTGCGCACCGGGCTCCCCACGCCGGGAGGTCCGAGGCTCAGGCTGACCCTGCGGTTGGGTCCCGCGGCTACCACGTGACCCCGCGAGCGCCGGTGGCTCGCCCCACCGGGGAGCGGGCTTCACCTTAGAACAAAGCGCCGGGGCCGCGCTCCCGGGTGCGGGGAAGCCTGGGCGAGCGCCCCCGCCCCCGGGAGTGCCTAGGGGACAGGGCTGGCCACCCGCGTCGCCCTGGACTCCTGCCGCCCAGATGGAGGAGAAGATGGCCACAATGGCAGCAGCTTGCACTTGAGTTCACGGGACCAGAGGACAGCTGGAAGGCTGGACCCTCCCAACGCCACGAAGGACCTCACCGCCCGTTCCTGCCTTGTGTGGTGTGGCTCTTCAGGCGGCCACGTGACACCCTCCCTGACCTGGACCTTGCTACGCGCAAGGGTCGGCGTTATGGATCAGGAGCCCCAAACAGTGGAGGGAAGGAACAAAGGCTGCTCGACCTGGGGTGGGTGGGGCCTGTGGACCAAGCTTGCCTGGGCAGCAGATAAAGCTTTGTAGGCCCCTGAGCTTGGAATTCCTGCTCTCTGCAAACCTGTGTGCCATGTCACCTGACCACATTGCGTTGCACGGGAACCCACCCTTCTCATTCAGAACCCTGCGGGGGCACGTGGGAGATCTCCCTGTGCTGTGCACTCGCCCAATTCCTCTGGCTTCAGGAGTGCCTCGGGGACTGGGCTGGCCACCCTCGTCGCCCAGGACTCCTGCTGCCCAGATGGAGGAGACTACGGCCAAGGGGAAAGTGTGGACCCGACTCATTTCTTCTTTTTCTTTTTCTTATTTTCTTTTTTTTTTTTCCGAGACAGGGTTCTCTATGTAACTTTGGCTGTCCCGGACTTGCTTTGTAGACCAGGCTGGCCTCGAACTCAGAGATTCTCCTGCCTCTGCCTCCCAGTGCTGGGATTACAGGCGTGCGCCACCGTACCCGGCCAGAGTGGTTATTTTCAACAAAATAAACAAACACAGAAAAATATCCAAGTCTTAGTATACTCCGGGTGGGCCAGAGTGGACTGAGCTGCAAGGCCTCTCACAAAGCCTGGGAATGAGCTGTGGTCTGTTTCTGGGGTGCGATTCTCAAACTGCAGCAAAACCTGGCGCTTTCTTACAAAACTGGATGGCGGGAGATTAAAACCAACATAAGTGGGCACACAGAAACAGATCAGCTGAGTACGGTGGCAGTGCACTCCTTTAATCCCAGCACTCTGGGAGTCAGAAGCAGGCAGATCTCTGTGAGTTCGAGCCCAGCGAGTCCAGGACGGCCAGGGCTACACAGAGAGACCCTGTCTATAAAAACCAAACAAACAAAATACCCAGAAACAGAACAACAGCTTCCTGGTGCCCATGCACTCCTGCACCTGCCCTCCCACTGTGTACGCGGCCGTAGCGAACTGACGCTGCCTGTGGCATCAGGCTCTGAAGGCTGCCATGGTTTCTGCTGCCCCCTCTTCCATGTGGATTGCGCCTGGCAGTGGGCGTGTTACTGTAGCCCCAGCAGGGCCACAGCCACCCCAGTCTTCGGACTGCGCGCTCTGGAACACGTGTGATGGAGCAGGTGTCTGTTTCAAGCTTCAGGATTCTAAGGTCATTTGTTGCCTGGCAATTAAGTGCCGACACACCATCTGCATGGGGAGTATGCTTCTTTAATGAAATACGGGAGACGGGCTCACTTCATAAAGGAAAAAAATTAAAAAGCAAAGAGTACACAGTTTGGGATGCTAGAGGGCGTGACACTGGCTTCCCATCCACTCTGCAATGGTGACGGCTCAGTGGCTGTGCGTGAGTGTGTGTGCGTGTGCGCGCGCGTGTAAGCACCTCCCACACAGTTAACACACAGCTACCCAGCACTGTGAACTCCACCACACGGGGCGAGGCATGGAGGCTGCGGGACTTAATTGTGTAACTGGTGTGTGTGTGTGTGTGTGTGTGTGTGTGTGTGTGTGTGTGTGTGTGTGTGTGTGTGTGTGAGACCCGGCTCTGGGTCCGCGCTCGGGCTCGCCTGCCGCAAACCCACTTCATCTCCCCGCCCCCCCAGTCTCCCATACGGTCCTGCGGACCAGACATCAGCTGCGGGGCGTCGCCGGCGTCCATCCTGCCCAGCACCAGCACCGGCCAATCAGAGCCGACCTGCCTACCCTGCGCTGTGATTGGCTCAAGCCACTCAGGCCTCGTCCAATCACAATGCAGTTCGCTTCGCCCGCGGGGCTGCCGGGAACCCCGGGCTTTTGTCCCCGCGGAGCTCTGGGGTCCGGATTTGCTGCGTTTGCGGAGCACCTCGGGGTGCGCGGCGGGGGAGCGCGGGGCGCGGAGCTGAGGAGCTGGAGGTGGAGGCCGGAGTCTAACACGTCAGGCTCGAGGCCCTGGGCTGACTGTCAACCTCACTGTGCCTTGTTTTAATTTTCTTTTGTTGGGCGCGGGGTCTCCCTGTGCAGCCAGGCTGGCCTCGAACTCGCTCTGCACCAGCGTTTGGTGCGGCCCCAACTCGAGGCTGCCGAGTGCCGGCTGCCCGCGTGGCCCTCGCCCAGCGTCAGGACCTGTGACAAGCGGTGGCGGCCTCCGTGGCTCGGGGTGAGCGGCAGTTGTCTGCGAGCCTGAGGCCCCCCACAGGAGAGCAGAAGGTGCCAGGGTGACGGGGTGGTGGAGGCTGGGCCGCCAGCGATTCCTGCCTCCTGTCCAGGTGCACACACTTTCAAGATGGTTCCCAGGCTTTCTCCCCCGCCTCTCCCCCAAGTGTCTTCTATAGCTTCTCAGAACAGGGGCTCCTGCAGGCCTCCCCCCACACACCCCCACACACCCCCGGCTCCCATCAGGGGAATGCCCAGAAGCAGCTCTGCAAGCCATTTTGGTTAGAGAGAACAAAACCAACTAGCAGGGATTCCGTTTAACAATAATTTTTTTTCCCCTCAGGTAATTTTCGACGGGGTTGGGGGAGGTTGGGTCTTAGGGTAGTTAGAGGTGGGGTGTGGTTGTCCTGTTAGGGCCCCGGGTTCTTATTCCTGAAACACCTGTGCTGACTGGGATTTCCTCCTTCCCTCGTTCCAAGGCGACTGCTGTGATCCCGAAGGCTACAGGCCTCTCCAGAGGCATGGAGGCACTTCCTGGCTCTCAGCACATCCTGCCCGGTGCTGCCTAGGGCTCAGCGGCACGCAGCTCCCAGCCTTGACCCAGAATCGTGGAGCAAAAATCAATCTTTTTTTTTTTCTTTCTTTATAACTTAAAAAAGAAAAAGAGGAGGAAAGAAGATGAGAAACATGGAAGCCAAGTCTGTCCTTTAGGAGAGGCACGGAGAGGAGCGAAGGGGAGGTGAGTAAGTGCAACGGAAACACGAACAGAAACCCGTCACGCAGGTCCTGAGCGGAACTCAGGTCCTCTCGCTCACCGGTGGTGGGACTCCGTAGCAATCCATGCGGCTGTTTTAGAAAACAGCCCGGCAGTGACTGACGGAGAGGAATGTCTCTTGCCACACAGCTCAGAAAACCTTCTTAGGGGTTTTACCCAAATTATTGGAAAAGGTGTCCACCCAACACCTCAGTAATGTTTATTCATAGTGACCAGAGGCTGGGAGGGACCCTCCTCCATCAGAGTGGGTGAACACACCCAGGTTTTTCCGGTCCAGGGACTGTGATAACAAGGAACCAGCGTTGGTGTGGAGCCCGGGGAGTCGTAGATTTGTGTTTCTCAGGGCAGTGACCCAGTTGCAAAGGCCACCTACCATGTAATTCCATTTATAGGGCAATTTCAGAAAGGACAGAAACATACAAGCCACCACCACCAAGGATGTGACAAGCGGGTGGAGTCAAAAGATGAACAGTGAGCAGCCGGGCGTGGTGGCGCACACCTGTTGTCCCAGCACTCGAGAGGCAGAGGCTGTGAGTTCGAGGACAGCCTGGTCTACAAAGCGAGTCCAGGACTGCCAGAGCTACACAGAGAGACTTTGTCTGGGGGTGAGTGGTAGATGGACAGTGAAAGTGATTTTAAGGTGTGGGGGTGTTCTGTGTTCTGCTGCAATGGATGTCTCACGTTACGTTTTATCAGTCTCTGCCAAGGGGGCCGGGGATGTGGCCTAGTGGCAAAGCACTGCGTGGTGCATGGAGGGGCCTTGTGTTGGTGCCATCACTTACCAAACAAAAGCCAAAACAAAGCTTAACTGCGGGAAAAGTGAGTCGTAACACACAGCTCAGGCACGGCAGTGCACGCCTGTAATCCCCGCACTTGAGCGGAAACAGATGATCACATGGTTAAGACCAGCCTGAGCTACATAGCAAAACCCTATCTCAAGCAGACACACACACACACACACACACACACACACACACGCAGACACATATATAGAGAGAGACATAGACACACAGAGAGACACACCAAAGAGACAGACAGACAGACACAGAGAGGCATAGACAGAGGACACAGAAGCAACAGGATCTCAGGATGGAATTCAGACAGTGATAGGAGAATCTGGCTGCATCAAGAAATGCCCTGGGCCGGGCATGGTGGCGCACGCCTTTAATCCCAGCACTCGGGAGGCAGAGGCAGGCGGATCGCTGTGAGTTCGAGGCCAGCCTGGTCTACAAAGGGAGTCCAGAACGGCCAAGACTACACAGAGAGACCCTGTCTCAAAAAAAAAAAAAAAGAAAAGAAAAGAATTGCCCTGGGAAGCTGGGCATGGTAGTGCACACCTTTAATCCCAGCACTTCACAGGCAGAGATAGGCAGATCCCTGAATTCGAGGCCAGCCTGGTCTACAGAGCAAGTCTAGGACAGCCAAAAAAAAAAAAAAAAAAGAAAAGAAAAAAGAAAAAGAAAGAAAGAAAGAAAGAAAGAAAAAAGAGAAAAGGTAGTGTACACCTTTAATCCCAGCACTTGGGAGGCAGAGGCAGGGCTACACAGAGAAAGCTTGTCCTGAAAGAGAGAGAGAAAGAGAGGGAGAGAGAGAGGGAAGAAAAGCTCACCAGGCAGCCTCACTGAAGGGGAAGTGACCTAAGAAGCTGAAAGTAAGTGGCCTGTGTAAGAGGCAAAGGAAGCTGCGGAGACTGTGACTCCAGCCAATGGAATCATCTTCAGGGTCGGCCACACCGTGTCCACTACCCCCGCATCGGGAACTTCCAGGCAGAGCGCCGGGACAGAGTGACAAGGCGGCAGGGGGGCTTGCTGGCTTCTGCCCTCAGTGTGAACTGGTGTTCAGCTCAGCGGATGCTGGAGGCCAAACACAGAAACGTTGGTGTTCACACAGACGCACAGAGGTGAGTTCACACACACAGAGTTTTGTGTCCTGCTTCCATGAGCTGGGAGGGCCCAGCAGCCAGGGCACCCAAGGCCTTTGGGGGATACCAGTCTGAACCCTGGCATCCAAGCACCAGGGAACTCCGATCTGTCATTCCACACCATTCATCTCTGGGACCTATGGCTCTGACCTCTCCCTGGGTTGGGTCTGAGGCGTGTCCTGGGCTCAGTTTCTGGTTTCTATAGAGCAATGCCATGCATTTCCTGGGAGGCCTGGACACAGTCCATTTGCTGCACAGCTTCCAGGGCGGCCGCAAGAGAGTGAGCACGGGGCCCTGGGCCCTTCAGCACCAGCCTGGGAGCTAAGAGGGACACCTAGTGCCCACCCATGAGTAACAGGTCCTAAACACAGCAGAAGATCCTTAGGCACAAACAAGAATATCACTTCTAGAGCTGGAGAGATGGCTCAGTGGTTAAGAGCACTGGATGCTCTCTCAGAGGTTCTGAGTTCAATTCCCAGCAACGACATGGTGGCTCACAACCATCTATAATGTGATCTGGTGCCCTCTTCTGGCATGCAGACATTCATGTAGGCAGAGCACTGTATACATAATAAATAAACCCCTTTTTAAAAAAAGCATCTAGGGGGCTGGAGTGATGGCTCAGTGGTTAAGAGCACTTACTGTTCTTCCAGAGGACCCTGGTTCAACTCCCAGCACCCACATGGCAGCTCACAACTGCCTGTAACTCCAACTGACACCTTCACACAGACACACATGTAGACAAAACACTAATGCACATAAAATAAAGATAAATAATATTTAAAAAAAAAAAGCATCTGGGTTTCATTCCCAGCGTCTACATGGAGATTTAAAAACACCTGTAAGAGTCAGATGTGGTGGCACATGACTGTAATCCCAGCATTTGGGAGGCAGAGGCAGGTGGATGTCTGTGGGTTCGAGGCCAGCCTGGTCTACAATGTGAGTCCAGGACAGCCAAGGCTACACAGAAACTCTGTCTTGAAAAACAAACATTTATTTTCATTTTAAATGTATGAACATTTGCCTGCCTGCATGTGTGTGTGCACACTACATGTGCCATGTACCCTCAGGACATACCAGATCACCTTGACCCGGAGTTACAGAAGATTGTGATCAGCCATTTTGGGAACCAAACCCAAGTCATCTGCAAGAGCAGCAGATGCTCTTGACCACTGAGCCATCTCTCCAGCCCTGAGATTTGTTTTGAGACAGGATTTTGCTCTTTAGGCTTGAACTCAAAGCAATTCTCCTGTCTTGGCCTCCACAGCACCAGTGTTCTAGGCGTGAGCCACCATGCCTACTTTTTAGATATGTACTTAAAAATGGTTGAGAAAAGAAGACAGAGGCACCCAGAGCACAAAGGAGAGCCTGGCTCATTCAGACCTGCAATTCTAGCTACTCAGGAGGCTAAGGCAGAGCTGTCCCAAGGCAAGGCCAGCCTAGGATAAACTGTGAACCCTTGTCTCAAAATAAAAATCAAAGAACAGAGAATGTAGCTTAGTGAAAAGCATAGCACTTTCCTAGCATGCTGGAAGTCATGAGTAATATATTTTCTGGGCTGGAGAGATGGCTCAGAAGTTAAGAGCACTGACTGCGCTTCCACAGGTTCTGAGTTCAATTTCCAGCAACCACATGGTGGCTCACAACCACCTATAATGAGATCTGGTGCCCTCTTCCTGGCATGCAGGTGTACATGCAGGCAGAGCACTGTGCACATAACAAATAAATAAATTTTATAATGATCACTTACCACAATTTTAAAAACACCTATGTAGTGGCTCCAAACCATCTGTAACTCCAATTTTAGGAGACCAAATCCACTCTTCTGTCCTGAATGGGCTCCTTAGTGCATGAATGCACACACACTCAAGCAAGCATACACAGAGAGAACAATAAATAATTTTTTTTTTCGAGACAGGGTTTCTCTGTGTAGTCTTGGCTGTCCTGGACTTGCTTTGTAGACCAGGCTGGCCTCGAACTCACAGCGATCCGCCTGCCTCTGCCTCCCGAGTGCTAGGATTAAAGGCGTGCGCCACCACGTCCGGCATAACAATAATTTTAAAGTCTTGGTTGAGGAAATAGTTCCGTGAGTAAAGTGCTTACTGCAAAGACTTGAAGGCTTGCAGGGCACAGTGGTTCACGCCTTTAATCCCAACACTTGGGAGGCAGAAGCAGGTGTATCGCTGTGAGTTCGAGGCCAGTCTGGTTTACACAGTGAGTCCAGGACAGCCAAGGCTACACAGAGAGACCTTGTCTTGAAAAACCAAAACCAAACCAAACAAACACACACACACAAACATGAAGACTTGAGTTTGAATTCCCAGAACCCTCATAGAGCCACACGCAGCATTGAGTGGCGTCCATAAGGGCTCCAACAGCTGATACCGGAGACTCTCCAGAAGCAATAGGCTAACAACAAAGAGATCCTGTCACAGAAGGTAGAAGACATAGTAACTGTGTGAGCATGCACTCCCCGCCCCACCACACACATACAGCTTGAGGCTGGGGATGCAATTCAGTTGGTAGGGTGCTTGTTTCTTATGCACAGAAACCTAGGGTTCAGCCCCCAGCACCATATAAATTGGGCTTGGTGACGCGCTCCTGAGAGGCTGGAGGATCAGGAGTTAATCCTTGGCTGCATAGTGAATTTGAAGTCAGACTGGGATATGTGAATCTCCACCCCCCCCCCCCCCCCTGCCCCCGGCCCCGGTTCATATATATATCTTAGGTGAGCATCACATGCTTATGAACCTGCCCTTGGAAGGGCAGGAAGTGCAAGGTCAATTCTGAGGCCAGCCTGAGTTATTTGAGACCCTTAGACCCAAGAGTGTTCGAGCAGCACTGGCAGTGACGACATGGCAGCACTATGGCTATGCAGGATGCCAGCTATGGAGGTGGCATGCAAGAGCTGCATGGCTTTGGGGGAATGAAGGAAAGATAGGCACATAGACACCCATGCTGGAAGTCTGGGATCGGGTGGAGATGCACCCAGCATAGGCCTGGAAAGCTCGCGTGGGCTTATTTTATGCATCTGGATCCAGGAGGTACTCAACAGAAAGGCGGGGGATGGGTTAGTTAATCTTGGCAGGACATCTCTGTGGGGAACAGCCGGAGTTTCAGAGCCCAGGGAGGGAAAAGCTGTTGTTGAAAATTTGTGGACACACTGGTTAATCATTTGTAATACTGTGCTTGGGCCAGGACAAGCTTTGCCATTCATCCAGCCCCACCTAGGAAAGGCTTTGGCATTTCTCTGAGTCTGAGGCTCTGGAATCCTTGGCATGGCTGTACCCATGTCAACAATATACATTCACTCAGGATTCCACCCAGTCCCCACTACAGTGGACTACCCAATCCTGAGGGTGCTGCCCACATGTGATTTGCTTGTGTCAGTCAGGAGACTCTGCTGTGCTACTGTAATGATTAAAAATGAGATGCTGGACTGTCATGAGAAACGAGAAAGGAGAAAAGAGAGAGACCTGAAGTGGAGAGGAAGGCCGCCATGGGTTAGATGGAGGAGAAGCACATGGCTGGCGTGGATGGAGAATCTGCCCCAGATGAAGAACATGAGCAAGTGTTTGGGATTATGGGTGGGAGGTAGCTTGATAGACGTTATTAGAAGCAGATGGCATAGGATTGAGGCAGGGATCCCATGGGCCTGCCCCACTATGGGAGGTAGTTTAGAGGATTGATAGCTGCCCTGCCCCAAGTTAACTAAGGCTATTTTATTTTTTTGTTTTTAATATTTATTATTATGCATACAGTGCTGAAAAGGGCATCAGATCACATTATAGATGGTTGTAAGCCATCATATGGTTGCTGGGAATTGAACTCATGACCTCTGGAAGAGCAATCAGTGCTCTTAACCGCTGAGCCATCTCTCCAGCCCCCTAAGGCTATTTTAAAGTTAAAATAAAAATAAATAAAAATGAGATGCCAGACCAGGCAGTGGTGGCGCGTGCCTTTAATCCCAGCATTCAAGAGGCAGAGGCAGGTGGATCCCTCTAAGTTCGAGGCCAGCCTGGTCTACAAAGCAAGTCCAGGACAGCCACGGCTACGCAGAGAGACCCTGTCTTAAAAAACAAAAAGCAAGGGGCTGGAGAGACAGCTCAGAGGTTAAGAGCACTGGCTGCTCTTCCAAAGGTCTTGAGATCAGTTCCCAGCAACCACATGGTGGCTCACAACCATCTATAATGTGATCTGGTGCCCTCTTCTGGCCTGCAGGCACACATGCTGTATAACTAATAAATAAATCTTAAAAAGAAAAACCAAACAAACAAAAAAATGAGATGCCAGGCAACAGATATGATATGGAGAACTTTATTATAGAAGTGTGGGGAAAGCAGGAAAGGGGGAGGGGCACCCCAAGGGGAGAGAGGGAGACAGACAGAGCCAGCAAGAGAGCAAGAAGAAAAGAGAGGAAGAGAGAGAGACAGACGAGGTAGGCTTGCCATTTTTATATCCTGAGCAGCTGGCACACCTAATGGTGGGCAGGTGATGACATCATAGGTTGCTAGGCAGACTGGGCCAGGTATGCTAACAGCTACTGCATAATAAGTGACATTCTCCCTGATTCACACAAATTAGAACTTTTTAAATTTTTTAATGACTTATTGGCAGCCAAGTGTAGTGGCGCATGTCCTTAATCCCAGCATTTGGGGAGGCAGAGGTAGGTGGATCTTTGTGAGTTTCAGGCCAGCCTGCTCTACGAAAGAGTCCAGGACAGCCAGGGATACAGAGATAGATAGATAGATAGATAGATAGATAGATAGATAGATAGATAGATAGATAGATAGAT
>OU015746.1:1315600-1340600 GCA_907169655.1 Acomys percivali | reverse complement strand
CAATAGTGGTGCACGCCTTTAATCCCAGCACTCGGGAGGCAGAGGCAGGTGGATCGCTGTGAGTTCAAGGCCAGCCTGGTCTACAAAGTGAGTCCAGGATGGCCAAGGCTACACAGAGAAACCCTGTCTCGGAAAACCAAAAAAAAAAAAAGAAAAAGAAAAAGAAAACAACAATGACGAGAGAGACAGAGAGAGGAAAAGAAGTCACACAGAACAATGTGTTCCCAGTGCTGAAAGCTTAGAGTACTAACCTTTCAGAGTCCCCCTATCCCAGGTCTGGACCTGCTCTCTACTTCTTTAGGGAGCACTTGACCATCTTCCCCGAGCTAGTAGATTGCTCTTGCAAAATAAAACTAAATAAAAGTTAAAATACCTTGATGTGACCATCTCTACGTTCCACGGGAGGTAGAAGTGGGTGGATCTCTGAGTTCGGTGCCACCCTGGTCTACAAAGAGAGTCCAGGACAGCCAGAACTACAAGGAAACCCTGACTCGAAAAACGAAAAATACATTTCAGGGCTGGCTTTGTGACAGGTGTGAGGGTGACACCAGGCCTGGGTCTCTATGACCCTCAGAACACAGGCTGACAGGGAATCTACACACCAGAAACCAAACAGCTGTGAGGGCTGGCTTTGGGTGGAGCGGGGAGCCCACCAAGGCCAGTGCTCCATGCCTAAAAAGGATCCAATGGATTGGATTTTCTGGATTTTTGGATGTAGAGTGTAGTTCAGAGATCCCAGTCCATCCAGCATTGAATAGTCTGCCTGCCTATATATCTATCATCTACTTTGGTTTTTTTCAGACAGGGATTTTCTGCCGTAGCCCTGGCTGTCCTGGAACTCAATCAGGTTGACTTCAAACTCAAAGATCCGCCTGCCTCTGCCTCCCAAGTGCAGCCACATCCAGCTCTTTTAAATGTTAACGTGTTGTTTGCCTGTTTCTGTGCTTCTTGTAGGAATCCAGAGGCCTCTGGAATCTGAGTCACCATGGGGTAACGGGGACTGAACCCAGGTTCTCTGTAAGAGCAGCACTGCCTGCTCTTAACCAGGGAGCCATCTTTCCAGTCCCAGCACAGCCCCCTTCTTACTACAAGGTGTCTGGTGGGCTTGGCAGAACTGTTTGTAAAGGTGACTTCCAAAGTCCTGACCCTCTTGAGCGCAGGGTATGCTGAAGGCTTTGTGCTCCCCGGCACTCCGACATGACTGAAACCCACGTGTAGCCCTAACCCCAGAGCCTCATCACCCCATGGAGCAGGCACTCACTCCATTACCCACACCCACACCACATGCTAACAGCATCATCTTCGGATAACCAGTCTTTCCAGGTTGTAGCTGTATCACCTGCAGAACGTCATTCCTGCCCGGCCAAATGTTACACAGCTTTTTAACGACTCTGAGACTCCTGGGCAACTTCTTTTGATTATTAGGGTCATGTTGCTACAGTATTTGAGCAGTTTCCTCATCTGTGGAGGACATGGTTGAGATTCCTAGACATGCTAACTGGGGACCTGTCAACAATGGACACTGGCTGGTGCTGTCTGCATTTCCTCTCCAGCTCTTCCTGGAGTATTTGCTGTTGACATCAGGCCCAGTCCTCACCCAGTATAACTTCCCTGTGGAGGATGTTAAGTTCCCAGCCTTTATTATTATTTTGGGTTTTTAAGACAGGGCTTCTGAGTAAACCTCCAACTAACCAACCCCACAGGAGGCCATCAGCGCTTCCCCACCCCCAGCCCACCAGCCCTAGTAACACCCACCGACCAAACAGGGAGACAATGGTCAGTTACTGCAGCACTTTTATTTTTCCTTACACAATGACTGTGTTGCTGGGGCCTAATGTTCTCACTGAACAGTAGAAAACCAAAGTATTGAGTACAAAAAACCTTACATAAATTAAAAGGATGAATACATTTACAGGTGTCAATGCAAACGTTCCCAACTCAAGGCAAGTAACAACCCATGGCCATCAGGAGGGAAAAAACCAGAATGGAAACTGGGTCCTAAGGCTCGGACTTCCCCACCCTGATAGACCGGCAAGACCGGTGGTGACTGGATCAGGAACCCTTGCCAGCCCGAGAAATCCTGGAAGTCAGCTGTCGGTTAATACCCTGCACAGATCACTACTGCTCACACTGATCCACCAGGCTGGGGATGTCTCTTCCACATCGTGCCTTCCCCAGCCACCAAGTGACCGAGCCACATGGACTAAGGGCTAACTCAAGATATGCACAGGGTATTAAACATATACCAAGGGAACAGTTAACTTGAATACAAGGTCAAAATCAGCAACAAGTTCTACGATCCAGTGCTGATATTGGATACAAGCTTCAAGGACAAATTTCTTTTCAAAGGCTTATTCCAGTTTCATGAGGCTAGCATGAGGTGTGTGCATTTGCCAGGGCAAATCCAAACTTCAGAATCAGCTCATGCAGCAGATGCCTGGCACCTGCTCAGTCCATCTAGAAGCATTTGCGGTGGACGATGGAGGGGCCCGACTCGTCATACTCCTGCTTGCTGATCCACATCTGCTGGAAGGTGGACAGGGAGGCCAGGATGGAGCCGCCGATCCAGACTGAGTACTTGCGCTCAGGAGGAGCGATGATCTGCAGAGAATAACAGTGAGTGAGGACTTGAGCGCCCCGGATCCGCCTCCCACTCTCAGCAGCTGGGCTGGGTGGCAGCCACTCACCTTAATCTTCATTGTGCTGGGTGCGAGGGCTGTGATCTCCTTCTGCATCCTGTCGGCAATGCCCGGGTACATGGTGGTGCCGCCGGACAGCACCGTGTTGGCGTACAGGTCCTTGCGGATGTCCACATCACACTTCATGATGGAGTTGAAGGTGGTCTCATGGATGCCGCACGACTCCATCCCTAGAGGACAGAGCTCGGTTAGCCACTAAGTCCTTCCTGTGTGGTCCAGCCCGCAGCACCTACACCACGCTCTAGACACCTACCCAGGAAGGAGGGCTGGAAGAGCGCCTCTGGACACCGGAACCGCTCATTGCCGATGGTGATCACCTGCCCGTCAGGCAACTCATAGCTCTTCTCCAAGGAGGAGGAGGATGCAGCAGTGGCCATTTCTTGCTCAAAATCCAGGGCCACATAGCACAGCTTCTCCTTAATGTCACGCACAATTTCCCGCTCAGCAGTGGTGGTAAAGCTGTAGCCCCGCTCAGTCAGGATCTTCATGAGGTAGTCTGTCAGGTCCCGGCCAGCCAGGTCCAGACGCAAGATGGCGTGGGGCAGGGCGTAGCCCTCGTAGATGGGCACTGTGTGTGTGACCCCATCACCAGAGTCCATGACAATGCCAGTGGTGCGCCCAGATGCATACAAGGACAGCACCGCCTGAATGGCCACGTACATGGCTGGGGTATTGAAGGTCTCAAACATTATCTGGAAGAGGACAAAGCACCTCAGTGAGTGAGCAGCAGGGACCCAGGGAGCCACCTGCACCCACACACTACATGCTGCATGCCACAAATGTGATGTGTGAAAGGAAAAAAAAAAAAAGAGCAGAACGCAGGCAGAAACGCAAACAGAAACCTGGAGGGCGTCAGGGAGGAAATGCCAGGAGAGGAGGAACAGAACCCTGGAAACACCAAAGAGACGCTTGAATGTCAGGAAATGAGGCAGAACAGAAAAATGACTCGTCAAGACTCAAGGAGAGCAGAAGCCGGGGCCCAGGCATACATACCTGCGTCATCTTCTCCCTGTTCGCTTTGGGGTTCAGAGGGGCCTCGGTCAGAAGCACGGGGTGCTCCTCAGGGGCCACACGCAGCTCGTTGTAGAAGGTGTGGTGCCAGATCTTCTCCATGTCGTCCCAGTTGGTGACGATGCCGTGCTCGATGGGGTACTTCAGGGTCAGGATGCCTCGCTTGCTCTGGGCCTCGTCACCCACGTAGGAGTCTTTCTGGCCCATGCCTACCATGACTCCCTGACACACAGACAAGGCCGGTCAGGCTCGCCCCACCCGTCGCGCCCCAGGGGCCCGCAGGGACCACAAGGGAGTCCACTCCTCTCCACTAACCTGGTGTCGGGGGCGACCGACGATGGAAGGGAACACGGCCCTGGGGGCGTCGTCGCCAGCAAAGCCAGCTTTGCACATGCCGGAGCCATTGTCAATGACGAGCGCGGCGATCTCTTCTTCCATTGCGATCTGAGCGGGATGGACGCCCCGGGAATCAGCGCAGCCCTCACTCGACCCAGTGCGAGCCCCCCACAGACAGCCGAGCCCCCCCACCCGGAGGAGCGCAGCTTTCCCCCCTCCCCGAGTCCCCAGGGACGGCGTAACCGTCGGCAACCGGCGGCCCCCCGTTCCGCCGCGGCGCGGAGGGGCTGCGCACTGCGTCGGGCCCCGCCCTGCCCCCCAGCAGGATCCCGAGTCCCGGCTGCAGATCGGGGCGCACCCGCCGGGGGGAGGAAGAAGAAACCTGGGCTCCGCGGCGCTGCGGCTGGGCACGCCCGGGCCAGGGAAGGCTACGCAGGGAAACCGGGCCAGACCCGGGGGTGCGAGGGGTGCGGGCCTCTTACCGACGGAGGACGGGGCGACGGAGCGGCAGGAGAACACGCACGGTGAGCCGGCGGCGGAGTGTGAGACCGACCGCGGCCTCCCCCGCCGCTATTTAAGCCGGAGCGGGCCGCGCGCGCGGGCGGGGGCGCGCGCGGCCCCAGAACATGTCCATATATGGCGATCTTTCCAAAAGCCGGGCGCCCATTGGCCCGCCCGCCAGGCACACGTGGGGCCCGGGCCCGCCCGCCCCTGGCCCGCGCCGCCGCCAACGGCCCCGCCCGCGCCGCCCCCGCGTGCCCGAGACCCCCGCGCGGGCTTGGCCTCCGGGGGGTCGCGGCGAGCGTCTCCGCCCTGCCCGGGGACTGCGGCGCAGCGGGGAGTGCCCGCCCTGGTTGCGCCCCGAAACTGCCGGTCCCGGGCGGGCCGCGCCCCGAGCCGGGGTGAGTCCCGTGGCCCCCGCCCCCCTGTGAATTCTGCGCCCCGCACGGCCCCCCCCCCGGGAGCATTACCCCACGGGCTCCGTACAAAGCCGGGCCGCAGCAGCTGGTGCCTGGCTGGGGAGGGGCTGGCAGGGTCCCCCGGGGGTCCCGGGAGCGGCCATCGCATCCCAGTCACGTGGGAGGGGGTCGCCTACTCCCCCCACTACAGCCACATCCGCGTAGGCCCCTTCGCGGGAGGAAGGGTCGTCACGGGGTTGGGCACCCCTGCACAGTGCGTGGGTATTGTGTTATGGGGGCATTCTGGGGAAACTGAGGCATGGAAGGTCTCATCATTTTCAGAATGATCTCGCCCCGCCCCCTTCTTGGGCAAGCTGACAAGACACCTCTCTATTGAGTACGGGGCCCGGGTGAAACCGGTTTGGGGCACAGAATGCCTAGACCTTATCCCCCCGCCGCCCCTAGACAGGCGTGAGGGGCAGCGCAGCCCTGTCCCCCCCTCCCCGTTAGATGGCCCTGGCAGGGTCGGGGCTGTGCCCTCCGGTGCTGCGCCTTGACTGTACCCGGAGTGGAAGCAGGCACCGTAGTTCCCTGGGTGTATTTGTAAGCTGGGTGCATTTGTAGACTGAGTGGCGGTGAGGTGAGGGACTCCAAGGTCACCGGGCGCGCAGCTTGGTTCCAGCAGGTGGGGGGCGGTGCCCCACCAGCCCTCACACGGGCGCTCTCCCGTGCGCCCTCAGACCTGCAAGGTCAGCTCCCCTTCTGAGGCGTGAACACGAGACTCCAGGGGACCAGGCAGCCTGCCCGGCTAACCTGCTGGCCACAACCCGCGCCAACAGCCAGTCCCTGCCCGCAGAAGGGCGCTGGGTGGGCTTGGAGTACCCAAGTGTGAGCACAACCCGTGACGGGGCGCGCGGGGCTGGACCTCCAGAACCCCCGCCATGAGCCCGCAGGGCCTTCCAGGTGGGGTGGGTGGGTCCCTAGACACGGCGTCGCACACTGAGACGTGGGGAGAGTGGGAGGTTTCGGGGAGCCCTCACTCTCTCTCTCTCTCTCTCCCCGGGCTACCCTAACACTGCCGGGGCCGCGCTCGCAAACCCAGCTTCCTCCGGACGCCTTTGTCTGCGCGTGCAGAAGGCGCCGCGGCTGCGGAACCGCTCTGAGCCCCGGGTTCCCGCTGGCGCCGGCGGGGGCAGCCTCGTCCGGCTGCGGGGCGCGCGGCGGGACCCAGGTGCGGCTCAGGTGTGCGGGTGGGGGCGGCGGGCGGCGCGCAGCCATATTTGGCGATTTGGACCCGCGCTCCGCCCGCCGCCCGGAGCCCAGTGGCGGCCGTGAGTCACGGGGGCGGACGTAACGGACGGGGCGCTCGGCCGCGCTCCTCGCCTTATTTAGTCAAGCAGGCTACCCATTGGCCCGCGGGACAAAGGCGGTCCGGGCCGGTGCACGCGGAGACCCTCGGCTGTGCGCTCGGGCTCAGAGACGCAGTCCGCCCTCCCTGGGGGCCGCCCCCCCTAACGCTGTGCACCGGAAGGCCGCGCCGTGATTTTTCTCTTTTGCAACTGGGCAGTGTGAGGTCTCATGCAAGGTCGGGGCCATTCTTTAGTGCCCGGGAAGTTTGTGGCCCCACCCCTCCCGGGCCAGCAATCGAGAACGCCTGACTTCCGCGAGCCTGCAGGCCAAGGCCAGCGGTGGCCGGTCTGCCAGAGGTGGGCGTGTCCTCCCGTTGTAAAGAAAGACTCAGTCTAAAGAAATGATAGGAATTTTTTATTTTTTATTTTTTTCCTTGTGCTGGCTTTGGTCAGTTTTTATTGTGACCTTGATGTACCTCATTTCCTATTCCGGTCGTTTAATGCATGAGAAAACGGCCGAGAGGTGAGAAGTCAGATTTAATTCAGTCTGGCCGCACCCTAAGGCTCTCCCACGAGTTCCTTCTCCCAGCAGCCACCTTGGATACCCCGTGGATTTCTGGTCACCTCTGTACTTGGTACCTAGATCCTCCAGCACATGCTCCGCCCACCTTGGCACGTCCATATTTCCTCCTAACTGCCTGGTTTCCTGTTGGGCAGATGGAGCAAGAAACTTGGTCTCTGCCATCCGGGATGTCGGCTTAACTCTGGAACAGAAGGGGCTGAAAAGCTGTGCGACTCAGGGCAGGGTTGGGATGTAAACCAGCGTTAGCCTCTCGGTAAGGGCGCACTGCACACTGCCAGGTGCTGACATGAAGGGGTGATGGCTGAGCTCCTCTGCTGTCTTTGAAACCTTTCTGTAAGTCTAAAAACCCAAATAAAAAGTAAAATGTGCACGTCTGAGGAAACCGAAAGCTAAATGCTCTGAGCTCATCTTCCTCTTCAAGGACTTTGCAGACACACCGAATGCAAGTGTGATCTTCTGTCTGTGCTGGAGGCACAGGACTGGCCTTTCCACTGGAGGGGAGGCAGGAAACTGAGGGTGAGACTGGGGTCATCTGCGGTGACAGGGTAGCGAGCCAAACGCAGAGCATATTACCACCATGAAGGCCACGGTTCTGCAGGCGCCCTGTGCATACCACATGAAACTGTGTTGGCCAACCGTGAGCCTGCTGTCCCCTTGGGCAGGACATCTGCTCAGCCTGAGGTGGTTCCCAACTGCTCCAAAACCCTGTCTCAAAAGAATTGCTCTACAAGGGCCTCCTTCCTTCTCCTGAGAGGCCAGCACCTCCTAAAGACTATAACACACACACACACACACACACACACACACACACACACACACACACCGTCCTTGTTCTCCGCAGCACTCTCTTGTCTTTAGCAAGCCGCGCCCCCACCGTGAGGAGCCCTGAATATCCATTCTCCTCTGCTGCCAGCACAACCTCCTGCTCTGAGCCCTATCCAGGGGCGCTTAACTCCTGACTTCTGACCCGCCCTCTCCCCCACCCCCGCCACTGGCTTCCACCTCTGCCCTTGAGTGTCTGCCGCCCCCCTTCATAAGCCTGAGGCTTCAAGTCATACCCGCTGAGTCCCCACAGTCCTGTCCTTGATGAAGCTGGACACCTGTACACGGGGGTGGGAAGCCTGAGTGGTGGCTAGGTGGAGGCAGAGAACCCCCCAACCCCCCATTCTCCCTTCTCCTCCTCAGGGTCCGGTTCCCTCGTCCCAGTTCACCATGAGGAGCAGCAGCTGCATGGCTGAAGGCTGCAGAGGCCAGGCCAGGCAAACGCACGCAGTGCCCTTCCCCACCACAGCTCCTGCTCCGCGCAGCGAAGAAGAGGTCAGAGCTGCACAGGGCAGGAAGCTGGTGGTCTGGGCGGTCTGTGCCCCGCCACCATCCCACCTGCCACGGTGCACTAACGGAGGCTCGGTTGGAGGTCGGCTGGAGCTCAGAAGGGCATTCTGACCCCACCCTGGCCTTCCCCGGGGCAGGAGGGAGGCTTGACCTGGGCGGGCCCAGCGGGACTGTGCTCTGCAGGGCGTGGAAGCGTGTCCTCTGAGTTAGCCCTGCTTGTACACTCAGGCCAAGTCCAGCGTCTGGGCCACTGGGATGGGGGGTGGAGCAGCCTCTGGCCACCGCATCCTCTCCCCTTCCCTCATTGAGTCAGCGCCGGACCATCAGGCCAAGACCTGTCTTCGGAGGGCCCAGTGGGCCTCGGAAGGAAGGAAAGCCAGCGGGGCGGGTGGACCGGAGTGCGGGAAGGCCGCCCGCCTGCCCCTCACAAACTGCAGGCAGGAGGGAGGCGAGGCACCTGCCCGGGCCTTATCTGCCCTTCCCGAAGCCTCGGCCCGGGGCGGAGCAGGTGAAAGCAGGGCCGGCGGCAGGACGCAGGCGCGCGCGCAAGCACGCAGCTTTCCGGGGAAGGCGAGGGCGGGCTCGGGGCGGTGACGCTTCCCCGGGGTTCGAGCTTGGAGCGCAGGGCCCAGCAGATGGCGTCCCTGACACGGGCCCCCCGCAGAAGGCAGGTGGTGGTGGCGGCCAGTGTCATCCCCGCGTGGACTGCCAGGTGGGTCCTACTCCTGCCCCTTGGGCTGAGAGGAGTGCGGCTCACCTGCGGTTCCGAGTCCCCCTCAACCTCAAAGGGACCAGGCAGGGCTAGCTAGGGCGGACCCACGGCTGAGTCATCATCTCAGCCAGGGTAACCAAGTCAGGGCTGCGGCCAAGCAGTTGGTGACCTCAGCTGGTGCTGACGCACGCACGCACGCACGCACGCACGCACGGGGAGGAGGTGGGGTGGTACAGCCTGCACCCACAACAGTCAGACGGGACCAGCCCATGGGATGCCCCGGAGCACATACTCACAGAGGGACCGTAAAGTACAGCCAACCCCTGACCTTCTGTGTCCGTTTCCTAGTGTGGCAGGTTTGCTCCCAGCTTTCCTGCCTTGTGCTTCCCGGTGTCACTGGGTCATGCCATCACCGAGGCACCTAACAACTGTCATTTCCAAGAAAAGGAAAAGGGTGGTTCACGGTAGAGACGGTAGTGTAGGTCACACAGCAGGAAGTGGCCTGGAGTCGGGGTTAGGACTCTGAGCCCCGCCACCGCCTGATCTCTCCCCACGGAGTCAAAGGGCTTTTGTTTGTCTGTTTGTTTGTTTCCCTTCCACCTCTTTATCTTTTGTTTTTGTTTTTTGAGGCAAAGCCTTGCTATGTAGTTTGTCTGAAGAGGAGGTTGGCCTCAAAGTCATAGAAAGCATTAGGATTTGCCAGTACATTGGTTTTGTTGTTGTTTGCCTGTGTTTTGTTTCTCGAGAGAAGGTTTCTCTGTGTAGCTCTGGCTGTCCTGAAACTTGCTGTGTAGAACAGGCTGCCTTCCAACTCTGAGATCTGCCTGCCTCCCCAGTGCTGGGATTAAAAGATACCGCGCCCCAAAAAGTAGGTTTCCATTTACTATAAGAGCAGAGCTTCTAGGCAGGTGTGGTGGCTCACGCCTTTAATCCCAGCACTCGAGAGGCAGAGGCAGGCAGATCGCTGTGAGTTCGAGGCCAGCCTAGCCCAGGATAGCCAGGATTGTTAAATAGAAAAACCCTGTCTCAGGAAAAAAAAAAAAAAAAACACAAGCTGATCTTCTGTTTTGTTATGTTTTTAAGTTGTATGTCACCATGCCTGGCTTATTTTTATTTTTTGAGACACCACCACCACCCAGCTGGCCCATTGTCTTTTTGTTTGTTCTTATTTTTGAGACAGGGTCTCTCTGTGTAGCCTTGGCTGTCCTGGACTTGCTCTGTAGACCAGGCTGGCCTCGAACTCACAGAGATCCACCTGCCTCTGCCTCCCTGAGTGCTGGGATTACAGGTGTGTGCCACCACACCTGGCCTGAATTTTTTCATTTTAACCTTTGTTTTGAAGTAACATCAAGACACAATTAGCTCGGGAGGCAGAGGCAGGCGGATCACTGTGAGTTCGAGGCCAGCCTGGTCTACAAAGCAAGTTCAGGACAGCCAAGGCTACACAGAGAAACCCTGTCTCGAAAAACCAAAAAATAAAAAATAAAAAAAATTTTAAAAACACACAATTGGTGGTATCTAACCGAGGGTCAATTCATACGTTTAATTCCCAAGACTTCCCGTTCTGTGACTATTTATAAAATTAACTACAGGTGGGGAGGAGACTGCAGCAGGCAGCCAGCTTCGATGAGCGGAGCAATGACTCAGCGGTTGGGAGCGCTGACTGCTCTTCCAGAGGACCCAGGTGATTTTGCGTTTTGGGGTTTGTTTGTTTGTTCTTTTTTAATTAGGATTTTATTTTTTGTTTTTCGAGACAGGGGTTCTCTGGCTGTCCTGGAACTCACTCTGTAGTCCAGGCTGTCCTGGAACTCACGGAGATCCGCCTGCCTCTGCCTCCCAAGTGCTGGGATTAAAGGTGTGTGCCACCACCCCCCAGACAATAAATAAATCCTTAAAAAAAGAAAAAGAAAGTAGGCTGAACAGCCACAGAGAACAAAGCGGTAAGCTGAACTCTGTGGCTTCTGTTTAATTTTCTGCCTCGGTGCCTGCCCTGACTTCCCCGGATGATGGACTGGGGGCTGCAGGATGAAATGAGCCCTGTGCGCCTGTGGACCCAACCCTTGGGAAGTGGGGCTAGGGAGTGATCCCTGGGGCTTGCCGACAAGCAGTGTACCTGAAACAGTGAGCTCAGGGTAAAAGGCTGAGCTCAAAAAACTAAGGTGGGGGGCTGATGAGCGGCCCAGCAGAGAGAAGCTCTTACTGTGAAAATCTGTCAGGGTGGAAGGAGTCCGGACTCTGCCAAGTGGTCCCCTGATCTCACAGACATAATAAGTAAGTAATTTAAAAGGGAAGATGGAGAGCACCCAGCCTCCACTTTCAGCCTATTCACAGGTGTGTGCGCACATAATAGACGTAAACACATTAAAGGCACCTGTGCCTGACAGGAGGAGGCGGTGGTGGTGGTTTTTTGTTGTTTGTTTTGTTTGTTCTTGAGACAGGGTCTCTCTGTGTAGCCTTGGCTGTCCTGGACTCTGTAGACCAGGCTGGCCTCGAACTCACAGTGATCCACCTGCCTCTGCCTCCAGAGTGCTGGGATTAAAGGCGTGCGCCACCATGCCCTGCCCCCTCAGACATTTTTTTTTCTGTGCTCTGGTTGCACTGGAGATCAGACCCAAGGGCCTCATGCCTGACAGGTAAAGAAGTGCCTATCACTGACCTGTGGCACCAGCAGAGATGGGCAAGTCTTCACAACCCTGGGGAATCCTGTCTTAAAACAACAAAAAAGGAAAGGCCATGAATTTGAAAGAGTTGGGTGGGTGGGTGTTTTGGGGGGGGAGGTTTGAAGAGAGGAAAGGGAAGGAAGAAATGGTATAATTATGTTATAATTCGGCGGGAGGGGGGGTGGGGGGGGAGGGAAACAGCAACAAAAGGACTTCAGGTACTTCAGTGAGGGACCTTGCCTAGGGTTAGGTTGGCTGTGGGGGAGGCGTGGGGAAGGCATGGGGGAGGGATGGACGATGTGGTGTGATGTGGTCACCGTGCTCTTCTCTCTAACATGACCCCCCCCTCACGGAGTGGAGCCTGTTACCCTAAACCAGCTCTGCGGGCCTCAGTAAGTGAACCTAGGCAGAGTAAATGAAGTGAGGGGGGGGGCCCCTCCCTCGCCTGTGTGTAAGAGGAACTGCAGAAAGCCTAGCATGAAAAATTGATTCAAGAGCCCAGGGAGGGCGAGGCAGCAGGAGGCAGGGCCTTGGGCCTCTGCCAGACTGGACTCTGGGCCGGAGCGGGCGCCCTCCACAAGGATGAGAAAATCAAGGTTGTGGGAAGCCTGCCCTCTTTGCAGGGACAAGGAGCCTGAGAGGCCGGGAAGGGGCTGGCGGGCCAGAGAGCTGACACTTCTTAGCAGCTGAGGGGTGGGGCTGGACAGCCTCTGTGGAAGGGGGAAGAACTGGCCTTTCCTGGTTTCCCTGAAGGGCTATGGAAGGTCAGCCTTTGGCCACAGGTCTGCCCAGCTGTTTCCCAGTTTCCAGGACTCTGGACCAGCGAGGAGGGAAACACCCATCTCGAAACTCACAAGCCTGTGCCGGCTCACACCACCAGCATCAGTGTTGCTGGGCACTGAGCCTGGCCCACGTGTTGGTTCCCATGGCAGTAGGCAGCATGCTGGCAGGAGCCCCAGGTTGGGCTCATCTAGACGGGGCTGGGGAGAATCACCTGTGTTCTGGGGTACTGTTAGTACTGTTGGGGGCCAGTGGGAGGAATAGGACAAAGGGGCCCTTTAGTGGTGAGGGACCCCAGCCCCCCAGCGCTCCAAGAAAGATTTCCTAAGGGCTAACTGTGTAGTGAGCACCTGAGTCTGGGGCCTCTAGGGCACGCTGGACTCTCACTGAGAAGGCCATCAGCTCAGACCCCAGCCTTGCCATAGCCAGTTTAACCCTGAGGTGATGATCTTAGCCTCTCAGGCTCAGCTGTGGTTAGAACAGCCAGCAGCTGTGTCTGCTTGCTCACAGCCGGCTGAAGCAGGGTTGGGCGTTGCTCACCCTGTCAGAGCCCAGCAAAGGCGCTCCTCCCACAGACATGCATGTTGAGGTTGGCGCATCGGACAGCCTAACATCTGTATCCAGATGCTGCAGCAGCCATGCTTTGAGCACACCATCTTCCCCTCTGGTTCAGGGGAGCAATGGGGTCCTACAGTGGAACTGACTTTGAGTGTTCCCAGGGTGCAGCCTGGATAGGCCACGGCAACAGACACATGTGTACCCAAAATAAAAGAGGTGCGGTCTGTCATCTACAGCGACTTGTGTGAGGCTGGGATACACCCTGCGCCCTGGATAGGGGATCCTTTGAGCAGCACACAGCCTGACTGTTATGGCAGCATCCACAGTGGGTTCTGAGGCCTGTGTCTAGAGCATCCTCTCCAGAGGCTGGCTCACTGAGTGACCACAGTAGCTCTCCCAGCCCCTCTCCCCACAAACTGTCACACACACACACACACACACACACACACACACACACACACACACACCCGCCAATAGTGTTATGACTTTCCACCAAACTGCAGCTTATCACACAGGAGCCAGACACACCGAGGAAGTGTCTGTTCCGTGGGGATCTAGAAGTGAACAGACTGGGCAGAGGACCACAGCCATGTAGACTGCAGTGGAGGTCCGCGTGGAGAGGCCCAAGAAAGCTGCCTCCCTCTAAGGCATACTCTGGAGCCCAGTGGACCCCTGCTATCACAGAGGTCAGTGCCAAGAGCCCTGCTCCACTGGGGAGTGCTGGGCTGGGGGTAGTGTCCCCAAACCGAGTAGCCATTGATACATCTGGCTTTATTTCCAGGAGCCCGTCCAGAGCCAGGACACTTAGCACTTGGCAACCAGGCCGCCTCCTGCTCGGCACCTGATGCCTGCGCACCCTGCCAGCACCAGTCAGGCTAATGAAGCCAGTGTGCCGATCAGAAGGACTAGACTCTCACAGCTCTTAAGCACTCTGGCTTGGTGGGGCACAGCTGGCTTCTCAGGCCTCCCCTCTCACAGACCAACGTAGCCAGACCCTTGGAACAACAGTTCTCAGGATGAACACCACCCTGGTAACTGGAGCTTCTGTAACGACATCATGTCTCCACTACTGTATTCTAGGGCAGCACTTGGCACAGCCTGACTGCACCGTAGGTCGGTGTCTCAGGGATGGATAAAGCTGGTCTGCAGGGAGAGCCGAGACCAGACGGGTCAGCACATGACAGTCTGTCATGAATCCTACCCTTAGCCCTCCACTCAGTGTCTTCAGATGCTTGAATGGACCCACCTCAACCTCTTCACACTCCTCAAGTATAGACCTCTGTGCCAGGTCGCTAATGTACCAGTCGGGCCCAGGAGAGTGGGAAGACCAGAGCCATGGCTGCACGTGTTCCACATCCTATTACGGCCCCTCAGGAAAGCCTTCCTGCATGGGTCACAACTGTTAAGAGGAAGACGACGCCAGTTCTGGCTCAGGCCCAGGGTGAGCAGCTCCAGTTTCCTGCTTGGCTCTGGTCCCTTGAGGCAGGTGCAGGGGAAAACTGAGCAAGGCCTCTGTAGCTCCCTAAGATGCTGTCACAGTCAGGATGGAGAGGGGACAGCCAGGTGCACCCCTGAATGAGAGGCCAAGGGTCTGGTGTGACCGACCAGCTCCCAACCTCTCCTGATCTGCACGTTTCGTGTCCCCTTCTTTCAGATTCCATGCTTGTACTTTTAGAGGCATGGGGGAGACCGTGCCCTGCACGGCTGTACTATACTGGTCTGTAAAGGCCCTGAGCCGAGCCTGGAACCTTGTGATCCGAGCAGCAGTAATTGGGTCCCAAGTCTGCCAAAGGCTGTCAAAGCCAGATCACCAGGAGCTCCCAGCACAAAAGGGAAGAACATGGTGCCCAGTTTTTGGCAGGGTATGTAGGATCCTGGCACACACCCTGGTTCTTTGCCTGTTGCATGGGTGTGCTCCCGCAAAGCAGTCCTGGATGTGAGCATCACACGGTCACCCTAGCATATGGGACTGCTTTTTTTCCCCCCTGGTTTTTTGAGATAGGGCTTCTCTCTGTAGCCCTGGCTGTCCTGGACTTGTTTTGCAGACCAGGCTGGCCTCAAACTCACAGTGATCCACCCGCCTCTGCCTGGGTGCTGGGATTAAAGGCGTGCACGCCCGGCTTTGGGGCTGCTCTTTCCAAACCAAGTGGACTAGGAACACTAGGGCACCTGTCTCCACACTCTGCCATCCCTGCTCAGGGTCAAGGTGTCCCAGTCCCACTGGCGCTTACCCCCTTCCTGCCACCTCCCCAACCCACAGCCCGGGGGCAGATGGAGAATACTGTCAGACCCAGGACTTCCCACAAGGATAGGAGCCAGGTGGCCGGGTGGGGGACAGGCCAGGCTGCTGCTGCATGCTACAGGGGGCCTTCCTGCCCCTGGCAGCAGGAATCAGAGATGCGGTAACCGGATCCTGTAGAGGATCTGGCGGCCACTGAGGGTGGAGGGCTGCGATCAGGTTGCTGGCCTGCCGAGTTTTCCACTGGGCTGCATTTTGTACCCTGGGAAAGAGCTGGGCTGGACTGGGGGTCTGAGCTGGGGAGCGGGAAGCCTCGAAGCAATAGGAAGAAGGGGAGCTGACAGGCAAGGAGTCCACGAGATACAGAGCATAGCACCCAGGCGGCCGTGGGTGAGGACAGGACGTGGGCAGCCTCTCTCCTGTCCTGCTGGGCACAGACCCTGGCCTTGGTGCCATCCAGGAGCCACTGAAATCCAAGCTGGGGGGTAAGGCACGGTGGCTACCACTCCTAAGCCGGCGTTTCTGATCCGTCCACCCTCACCCGCCCTCCGCTGCCCGCTGGCCATGTAAGCTCTGCCTGGGTGGCCAAGGCCACAAGAGAGGCAGCACTGGAGCAGGTAGCGTCCATGTCACTGGCTAGGCTTAGGAGCCAAGGGCGAGATAGACAGATCTGGGCCTCTGGGGGGGCCACAGGGCCCCTGAACAGTCAGAGAGAGCCTCCCAGGCGGCTGAAGCAACGTAGCTAGCCTCAAAGATGCCAACCAACGGCTTGCACCAGGTGCTGAAGATCCAGTTTGGCCTCGTCAACGACGCCAACCGCTACCTGACAGCAGAGAGCTTTGGCTTCAAGGTCAACGCTTCAGCATCCAGCCTCAAGAGGAAGCAGATCTGGGTCCTGGAGCCTGACCCAGGCCAGGGCACTGCTGTGCTGTTCCGCAGCAGCCACCTAGGCCGCTACCTGTCTGCAGAGGAAGATGGGCGTGTGGCCTGTGAGGTGGCTCAGCCGGGCCGTGACTGTCGCTTCCTGGTCTTGCCACAGCCCGATGGCCGCTGGGTGCTGCAGTCAGAGCCACACGGCCGATTCTTCGGCGGCACTGAGGACCGGCTGTCCTGCTTTGCCACAGCTGTCTCCACGGCAGAGCTGTGGACTGTGCACCTGGCCATCCACCCACAGGCTCATTTGTTGAGCGTGAGCCGTCGGCGCTACGTGCACCTTTGCCTTCAGGAAGACGAGATGGCGGCAGATGGTGACATGCCGTGGGGTGTGGACGCACTGGTCACCCTCATCTTCCAGAGCAGGCGATACTGCCTCAAGTCTTGCGACAGCCGCTACCTACGCAGTGATGGCCGCCTTGTCTGGGAGCCCGAAGCCCACGCCTGCTACACACTAGAGTTCAAGGCAGGCAAGCTGGCCTTCAAGGACTGTGATGACCGCTACCTGGCACCCGTGGGGCCTGCGGGCACACTCAAGGCTGGCCGCAATTCGAGGCCCGGCAAGGACGAGCTTTTCCACCTGGAACAGAGTCACCCGCAGGTGGTGCTGGTAGCTGCCAACCACCGCTACGTCTCTGTGAGGCAAGGTAGGGCAGGGCAGCTGCAGGTGTGTTGTATGCGCACTGTGTAGATGCCTGCCGTGTGCGCAGGGCTGGGGGTGGGTGTTCTGCACTCAGCATGGGCCTCCGGGCCTCCGAGGGCTGACGGCTTCAGAGCAGTCCTCCACGCTCTCCAACATCTGGAGACTACCGGCTGAGCTTGGTGCCTGCAGGACTGCCCCTGTCTGTCAGGCCGGAGAGCTGTGCTGAGGTCATTCAGAATATGAGGGCAGTGCGGGGGGGGGGGACAAGGGTGGGAAGAAGGCTGGGGCAGCCTGATCCTCCCTTACTCTTCTGCCACCCCACTTTCTGGCCTTTGGGGGAGATAAGGGAGGGATGAGGACAGAGCAAGGGTACCATGTTCATGCTTGACCAGAGAGACTTCAGTGTTATCTTCACTGTTTTTTTTTTTTTTTTTAAGATTTTATTTATTATGTATACAGTGTTTGAAAGCCAGACGAGGACATCAGATCACATTATAGATGGTTGTGAGCCACCATGTGGTTGCTGGGAATTGAACTCAGGACCTTTGGAAGAGCAGACCTTAGAGGTTAAGAGGCTCTTAACCTCTGAGCCATCTCTCCAGCCCATCTTCACTGTTAAGAACAAGCTAAGGCCACCTTGGCCTGGACCTGTGCTTCTAAGGGGAAGGTGCCATTTCCACCCATGGGGCATGGTTTCCTGGCCGCTGGTCACCTGTGTGACACCTGAGCAGTTGAAGATAAACAACGGTGTTCCTATTGCCGCATGAAGAAGCCGAGAGTCTGAGAGGCCCGTGACTACTGGCTTAACCCTGGTCCAGGCCAGAAGGAACAATTGCTTCTCTCTTGGGCGCTGGGCTCATGCACCCCAGCATGCCTGGACACACCCTGACCTGAGTGCTCTGAGCTCAAATGGAGAGGTGAGGCAGGAAGTGCTCCTCCTGTTCATGTTAGCACATGCCAGAGAAAGCACAGCTCTTATGTGTCCGTCATGTCGTCACTGCCCGCTGCTGTAAGATGTACATCTAAGTGAGAGTCCCAGTCCCCCTGGGCATCATATGTCCTATCCAGATGGCCAGGAACACCCAGGTAGGAGGCCAGACTTCCCAGAACCTGCACCTGCAGCCGTGGCCTTAGGTCAGCCTGGAGCACAACAGCTGGAGTCTGCAGCGTGTGGCCCTCGTTCCCATGCGCAGCCCTGCAGTCCAGGGACGCTGCCTGGCTTGGGAAGGCCTTAGTCAAGTAAGCTAGCTGGGGCAGTTGGTGTGGAGTGCCTCCTGGAGGTGCCAGGCATTGACGCACAGCCCGTAACAGTAGGGACCACACTGATGGCCGTGCTCGGGGGTGGGCGTGGAGTGGCAGAGAGGTCAATGATATGATGGGGAGCGAAAGTGATAGAGGTGGTGATGGCGGGGTGGTGGTAGTGATGGCGGTAGAAGCTGTGATGGGGAGAGATGGTAGTGGCTTGAGGGTTGGTGGAGGGTGCAGTGGCGCTGGGATGTGGGGCTAAGGAGGTAGCTCAGTGGTGAATACTTGCCTAGTGTACACAACACACTGAGTTCCATCCCTAGCACTGAAGGAAAAAAGATGGTGCTCTGGTAGTCATGGCAACTCGGTAGAAGGTTGTGTGGATTACTTTTCAGCATTAAAATATGAAAAAAATATATATATATATATATGGGCATGTGAGTGCACGAGCATGCAGAAGCCAGAAGAGGTTGGTGGTGCCTCTGGAGATAAGGGCGCTGGGAGCAAAACTCAGGTCCTCTGCAAGAATAGTAAGTGCTCTTAAACCCTGAGCCATCTCACCAGCCAGCCCACTTTTCAGCCTTTTATTATTATTATTATTATCATGATGATGATTAATTTACTTTTTTGGTTTTTCGAGACAAGGTCTCTCTGTGTTAGCCTTGGCTGTCCTGGACTCGCTTTGTAGACCAGGCTGGCCTCGAACTCAGTGATCCGCCTGCCTCTGCCTCCCGAGTGCTGGGATTAGTGTACGCAACCACGCCCGGTTGTTGTTGTTATTAACAATCGGGTGCAGTCGTTTACTCCCAGCACGTGCAAGGCAGAGGCAGCTGGGTCTCTGTCTGAGGCCAGCAATAATGAACTCCAGGAAGCCTAGAGCTACATAGTGAGACCCTGTCTTAAAAAAAAAAAGTTGTATGCGTGTACATGCCAACGTGACACACGTGTAGGGGTCACAGGACAGTTCTGTGGAGCGACTCCTTTTCCTTCCATCTCTACATGGGTCCAGGGGTCAGTATCCGACCACCAGGCTCCCACAGCAAGCACCTAAAGTTGCTGAGGCATCCACCTAACCTCTATTCAGCGCCCCCAACCTTTGTTTATTTTCCGAGACAGGGTTTCTCTGCGTAGCCCTGGCAGTCCTAGAACTCGCTCTGTAAACCAGGCTGGCCTAGAACTCAGAGATTCACCTGCATCTGCCTCCCGAGTGCTGGCGTTACCGGCACGTGCCACCACCTCTCAGCTTTTTCAGCCCTTTGACCACCCTGTTTGTGAGTCCATCTTTTTGGTGGGATAGTTTCCTACTAAGAACTTTGGAAGTGGAGGGTAGTGAGCAATCAAATCTTGCTTCCCTGGGGTGCTGCTGCCGCCGGCCAGCTGTTCCAGCCTTGGCATTGCTGTTAGGAAGAAGGCGGGGTTGTGTTGGGTGGAATGCTGCCCCATTTCTGCTTCTCACTGCGCACCAAGCTGGACTGGAGGGCTGGAGCTTAGCTGGGGTGGGTGGGTGGGTGCAGTGCAGGATCTTGGTCAGTGATGAATGCACAAGAAACAGCCATCTCTGGATTCAGCTCCAGTGAGCTCATTTATTGGGGGGGGGGGGGGGGGGGGGGGTACGACGCAAAGGCTGTTAAAACCTCTGGGGAGTGGGTAGAGGCTCTGGGTGAGTGTGTGTCATTGGCTAGGGCCAGGGTGTATGAAGAGGGATTCCAGGTGCTTGCTGGACATGGTCTTATAAGGAGAGGGGAAGTTTAGCTTGGCTGTTAGGCTATGTGAGCACCTCAAGGTTGGCATAGGGAGGTGGGGGGTACATGTGGGGGGTACATGTGCCAGGACATGCAGGCCCAGGGCACGGAGGGAGCAGTTCTACTCTTGCTCCAGACAGACTCCCCCTTCACACAGGGAAGTTAACACAGCTAGAGAGGCGATTTGAGACTATTTGGCCAGGCCAGCACAGCACCTGTGGAGCAGAAGCCCAGCTCTGTCTGGTCACCTGAGAGATAGCCCCAAACTTTCCTTCTAGCCAGCGCTGCCCATGAGGGACCCCCTGGTAGTTTCACCACTGCATTTCTTGGCTGCTGCTCTGTAGCCACCACGAGCCTGTCTCTGCCCGCACTGGCACTGTAGGGCTGACTCAGTGCTTTCCCTGAGTCCCAGCAGACACACCTCACCCTCAGTGTCCAGATCCTTCCGGACTCTGTGCCCCTTCCACTGCCCCGTCAGCTCCTTAGCCAGGTGAGTATGAGAGAGGAAGCTGTGTGGGGTGCCCTGTCTGTAAGGCATCGTGGGACACAGCATCTTGGCCCACAAGATGGAGATGTGCCCGCAGTGAATAGAGCTGGTTGGCATGGCCAGCTAAGGTCCTCTGTGGCCTGGTTCTGCCCTCTTTGTTGAAATGCTGCTTTTCTTGTAGCCTGTAGCATCCATCCATATGAGATACACTACCCAGAATGCCACTGCCTTCTGACTATGTGGCCTAGTACGACACATGCGGTTGAGGGATGTCCCAATTTAGTATTTGTGGCTGAATGATGAAGCCGGCAGAGGTGGGCACAGTAAAAAGACAAAACAAACAAAACTGTTGGGCCTGAGTTTCAAGAGATGGCTCAGTGATTAAGTGCACTGGCCGCTCTTCCAGAGGCCCAGGTTCAATTCCCAGCTCACACACGGTAGCTCACAACCACCTGTAACTCCAGTGCCAGGGGATAGGACTTCCTCTTCTGGCCTCTGAGTACCCTGCACACAAGTGGTACAGACATACGCACAGGCAAAGCACTCATACACATAAACAATAAATCAACTTAAGCCGTGGGAGCTGGATTTCAGCCTCTCCACTACGGGGCTGCTGGTTGGTTGGTCCATATCCCCCCCCACCCCCGTCTCCTGCCTGGCTGGGTCAGATGTGGCTTTGTCCGACCACCCCCCACATACACACAGTTATGCCTGTGGCAGGGCCCTCTGGCAGCCACACTATTCAAGAGTAACCTGTTGCCATGGACACTGTTGCAGTTTGTGCAGGGATGGGGACAGACAGAGCTTTTGGGACAAGCCTGAGGTGGCTTCATGGCTTGAATGCTGAGCCCCAAGCTACGGTTGTCCTGTCTGTCCACATTACAAGAACACTGGGCAGCCCGCCCTCCACCCGCCCTCCCCTAAGACTCCCAAGAGACCAGGTAGCTGTGTGGGAGGTGGGCAGGTTCCCAGTCACTATATAATCTAGGTCACCCCAGGGGAAGGCCGAAGGTCCCACCTGGCAGCTTAATGTAAACCCTGGTCAGGAGAGGAGAGCAGGGACAAGCAGATTACTTGGGGATTTGCCAACATGGAAAGCCCTGTCTCAGAGTAGACAGAACTGGGTTAAGAATCCATCCTCGCAGGGTGTGGTGGTGTACGCCTTTAATCCCAGCACTCGGGAGGCAGAGGCAGGTGGATCGATGTGAGTCCAAGGCCAGCCTGGTCTACAAAGTGAGTCCAGGACAGCCAAGGCTACACAGAGAGACCCTATCTCTAAAAAACAAAACAAAAAAGAACCCATCCTCAGAGGCCATCTGTGGGCGCCAGACCGGCCTGGGGCGGCCTCTGACAGACAAGAGAGCTCTAGCTAGGCCTCCCTCTGGCTTCATGGTATCGGAAGCTCTCTTGCCCTTTTCCGGCCTCCCGGGAGAGGTGTGAGGAGCTCCACTGTGCTCTCCCCTCAGGAGTCAATGTCTCGGCCAATCAGGATGAAGAACTGGACCACGAGACCTTCCTGATGCAAATTGACCAGGAGACAAAGAAGTGTACTTTCTATTCCAACACTGGGGGCTACTGGGCCTTGGTCACGCACGGGGGAATTCAGGCCACAGCGACACAAGTGTGAGTGCACCTGTCCTGGTCTCTAGCACCTTCACAACCATGGCCTTTTTGGTTTTGTTGAGATAGGGGTCACTATGTAGCGTTGAACGGCTTGGAACTCAGTATCTGTGTAGAGCAGGCTGGCCTGCACCCTGCCTCCTCTGTGATGAAAGGCGTGTGCCCCAAGCCCGGTGGCCACTCTCACTTTGTCACCTCCACTAGCACCCTGGGCACAACCTCAGCTGTGAGAACAGCAGCCCAAAGGAGTGCTCACAGAGTGGGGAGCAGCCCCCACTAGGAATGGGTTCTCCTGTGGAGGGCAGGCTTCTGTCCCACCCCCGGGGTACCCAAGGATGGGGAGGCCAACGTGCACCTCCCTCTGAGGCCTTGTCTGCTTCTTGCCCCACAGCTCGGCCAACACCATGTTTGAAATGGAATGGCATGGCCGGCGGGTGGCACTTAAAGCCAGCAATGGGCGTTACGTGTGCATGAAGAAAAACGGGCAGCTGGCAGCCATCAGTGACTTTGTGGGTGAGCGTTCCCCGCCTGCCATAGGTTGAGGCAGCCTTCTATGCAGGGTCAGTGCCCCTGAGGCCTGCTCAACTTGGTCCACCAGGGAAATGGGCAGATAGGTCCCAAGGCATCCTCACCTTTCCTGTCTCTGGGCAAACTGGGCGCCTCCCTAACACCTTGTACATTAGGAACACCTGGGTTCTGGGGTGTTAGGCTCTTTGTCCCTGGGCACACTGGGCAGTGGCACGCCTGGACCCCAAGTCTATGGCCTGCATAGGACAGGTAGGGGCACCCTCTTCCACAGGTGAAGACGAGTTATTCATCCTCAAACTCATCAACCGGCCCATCCTGGTGCTGCGTGGCATGGATGGCTTTGTGTGCCACCGCCGAGGCTCTAACCAGCTGGACACCAACCGCTCCACCTACGACGTCTTCCGCCTGAGCTTCAGGGATGGCGCCTACCAGATCAGAGGTGCGGAGAGAAAACGGCAGGGGGGGGCCTGGGAGGCGTGGGTGCGCCGGCTGCTGACCGCCAGCCTTGCCCACAGGCCGTGGAGGCGGGTTCTGGTACACTGGCAGCCACGGAAGTGTGTGCAGCGACGGCGACTTGGCGGAGGATTTCCTCTTTGAGTTCCGAGAGCGTGGCCGCCTGGCCATCCGTGCCCTCAGCGGCAAGTACCTGTGTGGCGGCGCCTCAGGGCTGCTGCGTGCAGATGCAGACCTGCCGACAGGGGAAGCTCTCTGGGAATATTGAGGACTCACAGGGGGTGGGGTCAACTCCAGAGCCCTAGCAACCCAGCATTAAACCTTTGTTGCACAGCTGCTGCGGGCCTGCACCACCCAGCTGGGTAGTGGGAAGGGTATGCATGCTGGAGCCCTGCCGTCCTCTGGCTCAGCACTAGAGCTCTGGCCCTGGAAAGCCCTCAACCCTCTGTGCGAGGGCCATGGCTGGAGGCCGGGCTATCCCATCACCCCACTAGCTCTAGGCTTGGGTGCGACACTGAGTTAGGCCGTCCTACCCAGTGAGTCCATGACCCAGAGCATGTGTTAGGGTGAAGAGACCATGCCTAGCTGCTGGGAAGGAAGTTGTGGCCAGATACCTACCCTCACTCTTAGGGATGCTCTTGGCTTACCCAAAGTAACAAGGGTCACATATCGGGGCATATCCCTGTTAACCCTTGGAGCTGACCTTAGCAGCCATCCCAAGTGGGCCAAGTCTCAGAATCTAGTCTGTGAGCCCAGGCAGTCCATGGCTTGCAGTGTCCCAGATGTCAGGCATGCATGGGCAAGACTGGGGTCCCGGCTGGGACAGTGGTTCTTACCCCAGCTAAGACCAGTGTTTCTTCAACTCTGGCAGCCATCTCAGTCTGCCGTGGGCCCTACTAATTCTGCCAGTGCCAAGGATCACAAGCCCAGACACGTCTGTGTCCAGGTGCCCAGCAAGGCTGAGGTGGGACACTCGCCAGCAGTCCCTGAGGACACGGTGCTGGCGTTCAGTCTAAAGACAAGCCTTGCAATCTCTGTGGGGTGTAAGGGCAGGCAGGGGAACTAGGGAGTGTCAACCTTGACAGACAGACAGCAGTGGAGCCAGACATGGCCATGCACACTACATAACGGAGCTAGAGGGCCCCATTTGGGAGGGGTCAAGAGTAGCTTGGGGGACAGGCTATGGACAGGGCTCTTAGGCCATCAGGGCCAAGGCAAGTGGGCCACCCTGGCAGCGAGCACCTTGTTAAAGCCAGTCTTGTACAGAAGCCAGGTGGTGTCGAGCTGGCCTGCTGTACTTCCTGCTTCCACAGAGGACACTTTCCTGCAGGGTGGACAAACTGCCTTGTAAATAGCCTCTGAGGTGAAGTGGCAGGAGCCGGGAGCCTCAGTCTGTCCAGACTCTCCCTGGAGGGCAGATCTTTGACCCTAAATGGCCAGAGGAGCTCTGGGGGAGAACAGTGGGGGTCCTGTCAGGAATGTCCTGTCAAGAGGGCCAAGGAGAAGCTGGGAAGGGCTTCCCGCCACACTGCCCAGAGCACAGCAGGGCTCAGAAGAGACTCAGGACGGAAGCGACACATGTCAGCTGACACCTGGAGCTTCATGAAAAGGGTAGCTTGTCAGCACAGCACCTCACAGACAGAACTCAGCAGGCAGGCCCTGGGCTCTGCAGACACGCTCTCCCCCATGGGAAGAACAGCACCACAAGTGGGGCACAGCAGCAGGCCACTGGCGCTGGGGGAGCCCTCCCAAGGTCTTTGTGCTTTGGTTGCAGTGAGCACTCTGCCACCTGGTGGTTCCAGAGGGGCAGCCCACGCTCCTGAGGGGGTGCTGGGGGCAGCAGCAGCAGGACAGTCCCAAACCCCAGAAACCCTGTGTCTCCATGGCCTGAGCACTTGGGTGACGACACTTCTCATCAGGGGTGCAGATGCTCCAGTGGAGAGGCGCTGCCAGGCGAGCCCCAACACTCAGCCTCAAGTGTGTCCCACAGTGACGCGGAGCTGGCCAGCAGCTGTCAGGAAGACGGCATGGGAGATGCTCAAGCCTGTTGTTGGTGCAGGCATGCCTGAATTCACCTCAAGGGCCCCCCACCCCTCCCATACTCTGTCTCGCTCCATACACAAACACACACACACACACACACACACACACACACACACACACACACACACACACACACACACACACACAC
>OU015746.1:1281679-1315590 GCA_907169655.1 Acomys percivali | reverse complement strand
CACACACACACACACACACACACACACACACACACACACACACACACTCAGCCTGACCCCATCTGGGCAGCACTATGAGCACTGGGCCAGCACCTACCTGGTCACAGCAGGACGAGGCTCGGGTTGCGCAGCTGTTTGTAGATCTGCAAGAGCGTCTGGGCTGTGGAGCAGGAGCTCACCTCATCCTCCGCGCACAACTGCTCACGCAGGGTCTGCACTTCACGAAGCAGCTCCTGTGGGCAGGCAGCACAGCTCAGCCCGGCTTTCCACCTAGGGACACCTTATACTTGGGAGATAGCAGGCAGTCCAGAAAACGAAACTGGGCCACTCGGCCTTAAATACATGACATGCAGCCACATGGACCTAGCCAGACAAACAGGAAACGGGCATGACACCACACATCTTATCCCATGCGGGGGACCCAGCCCAGAATGAGAACCGGGCACCCCCACATGCTGTCTGGGGCTCACCTGGTGGTTGGCGTGCATCTGGCGTAGGTATTGCATACGGAGGTCGGGTGGGCTGGAGCCTTGTGCTGCCTGCTCTGTGACCATAGTCTGGGGGACATAAGGGTGTCCTGGAGAGTGCTTCCAACTGTGCAGCGTGGGTGCCTAGGTCTACAGCTTAGGGCTTCCTGCCGTCAGAGCATCGTAACCCCGACTCCCACGGGGAGCCTGCTCACTCACCCAGTGGTGTCTCCACCCTGGTCACTTTTCCTCCTCAGAGCAGCAGCAGCAGCTCCCCTGACAGTAATTAGGGCATTTCTGGAGTTGAAGTCAGGGCCTTAAATAGCCCAGGCAAGCCTCAACTATGTATCGTAGGCTGGCCCTGAAGTGATCCTCCTGCCACAACCTACCAACAGCTGGGAATTTGGAATGCATCACTAGGCTTAACCAAAGAGTCTTTTTGTTTTTGAGACAGGGTTTCTCTGTGTAGCCTTCACAGTCCTAGAACTCGCTTTGTAGACCAGGCTGGCCTCAAAGTCACAGAGATCTGCCTGCCTCTGCCTCCTGAGTGCTGGGACTAAGTGTGTGTGCCATCACACCTGGCTTAAAAAGCCATTTACCCTAAACCCAAGTCTCCCTGCTGTGGCTCAGGCAAACTTTGGGCAGGCAGGGCCCACCCATCCTGTCCTTTTTGCTCATTTCCTCTGCAGGTTTACTTAGCGCTCAACACCCTTTTTTGCTACCTGAAGACAGCCTAACTTGCTAAATGCTATGATTGTCTCAAAGGTGAGGCCTAGAGGCCTCTTCAGGGATGAGCAAAGCCTCCTGGGGCAGACCTGACTAGGCCGAATATCCACCCAGGGTCCCATGGAGTGTTTCCAATGGGGAAGCTAATGTCCTGCTGGGCCTAGTGGCTGTGGACAGATTCCTATCATTGGACCATGGGGGCGTGTGGCTACCAGTAGCCTGAATGCTACCTAGGGGACAGCTGCCCCATTGATTCTCTATCAAGAAGCAACTCTGTCTCCTTGAAGTCACACATGAATTCCTGAGCCCAGTTCCTCTGAATATAGTTTTGAAATGGACTCTTTAAAGATGACCAAGATGAAGTCACTAGGGTGGCCTTAATCCTATGTGACTGTGTCCTTGGAGGCTGGCTGCCCTGTGGCAGTTCCTTTGGCCGGAGCAACGCTGCTTTGGAGACTACCCCGCTAGCCCACAACTGTGTTATGGCCTGCCACTGTTACACCACACACTTCATGGGGTGAACTTCACAATTGGCTCAGGACCAGGCAGTGAACCCCTGGGAGTCACGTGTTAGAACATCCAGCTGACCTTACAGCTCCGGAAGCAACCAGCATGTCCACCTGGCCCTCCATTCAGAGCACCTGCCAGCTGTCGGGCCCAGATTGTTGGGGGAAGCAGCACCCGAGAGCCCAGGGCCAGTTCCAAGGTGAGGATGGTGGAGGTGACAGCCAAGAACCAACTGCACAACTTCCAGGTGGCTGTGGCAGGCCTTGCCTTGGGGCTGGGCCACACTGTCACAAGTGGGGGACGGGTGCCCTGGGCAGAGCTATCTGATGGCACCAGGGGAGACTCGGGGCACAGGAGCTTTTCCCGACCTAGAACTGTGGCCCCCAAGTAGGCAAGGGCACAGTGCGCAAGCGGCTTCTTCGGTACGATGGCCTCGCTCACTGGCCTGTTCCTCTCACTCAGGAACCTTGGCCTGGAGTCCATTCCTGGGGCTCAGACCCAAACATGACAGATGATGACGAGACATTTATCTGACATTTCTGAGCTTGTAGGCAGCACCCAGAGGGGAGTGTCTGGTTTGCTTGGAGGGTTCACACGTGCACCCTTTTTTTGGAGGTGGCGATGCACGGTGTTGCCCGCAGCTGTGTGGGTCCACAGAAGAGACCTGGGCAGCTGCGCCCTGCCTTCATAGCCTCCTCCCACACCCCACCCCTGCCGGCTGCGGTACCTGTTTCCACACCCCACCCCTGCCGGCTGTGGTACCTGGATCCGTCTGATGATAGCATGGTGCACTCTGCACATGTTGGCCAGAGAGGAGCTCTCCACTTGGATCTCCACGGCCTGGATGGGCCCTGCAGGGCTCAGATCGGCCACAGCTACCTGCAACACATGAGGCCCTGAGTAGCTGCGACGTGGCCTGCACTGCTCTTTACATTTTAGAGGTGGGCAGGCTGGAGACACAACAGTAAAAAAAAAAACAAAAAAAAAAACGGTCAGTGGGGAAGAGCCGGATCAGGAAGACACAGACCCTCCTCACTCTGAACTGTACTAAGACCCAACTAAACTTGGCTCCAAACCAGGAACAGACAGCGTGAGCCCTAACACGGGGGGGCTGGAAGCCTTTCTGTGGACACTTCAGCGCCCTCCCCTCCAGGAGGTCCTCACGGTGCTCAGTATGGGCTGAGGGATGGGGAGCCATGGCTTGCTCTCCACACGGTAGATAAGACGCAGAGCCTGGGGGCTGCAGAAAGGCCTTAGCAACCAGTGGTTTCTCCATGTGATACTGTCCACTGACCAGGACCACTTCCAGTTCCTAGTCGTGGCTCAGGGATAGTCTGGTTGAGATGCTGCCACAGCCTGGCTTGAAAGGGCTAAGGAACATGGAGGGCTTGGCCCGAGCTCTGGGAGCGGAGGCCCACGGTTCTTGGCAGGCAGCACTAGTCTCCAAGAGCCTCTGACCGTAAGATGTAAAGATCTCCTGCAGGGGATGCTGGCTGCTGGGAGGACCCCAAAAGAGGCTATATGAAAGAGGAAGGGAGGAGGATGGGCTGTTTCACTGGAGAGGGACCCATCGCCCTTTAGTGGTCCAGCAGGTAAACTGTTCCTGGCTTGAGGCAGTTGCTCTATTTACTGTCCACTGTGACCCTAGCAGCGCACAGGAAGAAGGGGACCCATGACGGGTAGAGCTGGACAGGGCTGGTCCTCCCAGGGGGCACAGTCTTGGTGAGACACATGGGGCTCATAGGTCAGGTAAAGTGATTCTCCATGAGCAATGGCCCAGGGACCCACTGAGCATCATGGGCCCTAAGGTCCATGTCCCCAAGAACGGTGGCCCCCACTTGCCTCATGGACCATGAGGTTGACATCAGTACCGTCTGGGGCGATCCCCTGGATGGACGACAGTGCCTGGGCCCTCACAACCTCTACAGCAGCGTTCTCAGCAAGGAGCCACCGCAGGGTAGCACTGCACAGCTGGAAACCTGGAAGAGAGGGGCACCCGCTGGAGCCTAGGCACCTGTGTGGCTTCTGTCAAACGTTCCCTTTCCAATGCCACCCAAGTGAGTGTCCAAATGCCCACAGTCCTACCACATCAGGGCGCTAGGCAAGTTAGCCAAGAGGCAGGGAGGGATGGAGGTTGTCAGGGGGCGACAGACCCAGAGCTCAGAAAGTCCCATGAGGCACACGGCTTAGTCCTAGCAGCCTTGGGGTGCACAGGCAGGAACATGGTGCGACATGGCGGCTGCCTGCCCACAACAGACTGGGAGCCAGGCCCAAACAATACAAATAGCTCTGCACACAGTGGGAGCAAAAGCCAAGCCCGGGGCTATAACAGCACTCTGGAGACCCTAGGTGCCCTGTGTGTGAGAACTCACAAAGCTGCTCTCTGGTGACAACTGCCTCTTAGGTTGTACCTCCTCAGTTTTTAAGAAACACACAAGGACATGACAGGACAACATGACACAAGACTCCTCCAGCAGCCAGGATGCAGAGGGAGAGAAAGGGACACCCTAGTTCCACAGGCTGCAGGGCCCTGAGGTCAAAGTGAAGCCAGTAGTGCCACCAACCTGCGTGGCCGTCTTCCAGGGCCGTTCTGAGGAGCACCGCCGACACCCGGATGGAGGCTGTGGATGGAGGCAGATACTTGGCCCGCAGGGAGGCAGCGCCCGATGGCTCACTGCCAGGGCCTTGGCAGGTCTTCAGGAAAGTCTCCACTGGATCACAGGCAGGGCCAGGCACACAGGGGGCCTGTGCAGGGTGCGAGGCCACGCCAGGGAAGCGCAGACACTGCAGCATGTCCACTGTGCGCTTGCACAGGGGCAGACAGACACCTTCTTGCTTAGGAAGGTTGAGAGGGAGAGTCTCCAAATAAGGGTCTTCTAGAGGGTCGGAGGGGGCCAGGGCCCCACCCACCACTTCCCTGAGGCTGTAGAAGAGCCAGCAGGACATGGTCACTGGGAGGTCAAGCGCGCCACTCTCACTAGGGCCCAGGGGCAATGTCACTTCCCGCCGACTGCCGGGGCCTAGGCTGTCCACTGGCATGGTATAGGTGAACGTCGAGCCCGCCCCGTCTAGGTCCAAGGCAGAGGAACTTGTTAGCGCCTGAATACACAAGGTCCAGCCCTGGTCCAGGCAGAAGCTGCTACTGTTCTCCAGTGTGCAGGTGGCCATCAGCATGTCTCGCAACTCCAGGCGGCTCCAGGAGACAGTGATGGTGCAGGAGATGGGCCGACCACCCTCCTGGCTGGAGAGCAGGGCACAGCTCACGTTCATGGCCTCGTTGAGGCTTGTTATGGCCTTGTTGCGTTGGTCAACAGCTTTCTTCAGAAAGGACACCCTGCAAGGGACAGTCATGCCGCCCAGGAGAATGAGATCACAGCAGAGGGAGCCATGTTGGTGGGCTCCCTAGGGGGAAGTCATGAGATCCTTGGAGCCACAGGTCTCTGAGGATGCAAGCAGCTCCCAGGCCCATGGAGCGCCTGTCCCTGTCCCAGCTGTGAAGGCCTCTGGAGGACACTTGAAGCTACCTGACCTGGCCTATGCCTGCTAAGGGTGAGCCAGGCCATGGATCACCCCACCCACGCTCACAATCGGCCCCTTTCCCTTTAGGCTTTGTGGGAGTATCCCCAAGTCTCAAGGCCATAAAACCTGCAGTCACCAGCTCTAGGCCCAAAGTAGGAGGAACTGGCTTTGATGTCGGGAGCTGTGCTGGGCGCAGGGACACCCCGGCCAGCAAAGGATTGGTAAGGGGAGGTCCCCGGGCCCTGTCAGAGGGGAGGTGGGGGAACTGAGAGGAATTCTGAGGGCATGTGCACAGATTCTGTAGCTCCTGATGGAGACAGAGGTAAGACAGCCACACAGATGGTTGTTTCCCACCCCGACCCCGGGTCAGCTCTACTCACGATGCTGCCCCCAAGAGCAGGGTACAGGCTCTCAGCTCACCTCTCAGAGACGTCGCCGATGTCCAAGAGCAGCTCCTTAATCTTCTGGCCTGCATTTGCCATGGTCAGTTTGGCAGGCACAGGCGCCTCAGGGCTCAAGTCCAGGCTACAGGTAATCAGGCGTCCTTTAGAAGACAGGGCCAGGAGCTCCGTGCCACCTGAGTGACACATGCAGGGCCAGTCAGCAAATGTGGAGCAGCTGCCGGACACTCAGTGGTGTTTTCTCTGGACTCCAGAAAAAAAAGGTTTAGCAAGGGACTGAGGCAGGGTCCACAGAAGGAAGTGAGGTGACCTGGGAGGCCGGGAAGAGGCAGGGACCACAAAATTGTATAGGCAGCTTACGTTGCCAACACAAGATGATCAGCACAGAGGTGATGGTGGCAACTGGTCCACACAGATAGGACAGAGAGGGCCAAATGGGTACATTGTGTAGTGCCCACAAAGCTGGGCTGCTGAGCCTTCCAAGACAAGTGCCCTGGAGGCTCACAGGCACAGCTCAGGAAGCCTGGCTTCTCCACATCCTCACGGCCCGCCCTGCCACGGGTCTGCTTGTTTCCCTACACCAACACAGCTCTTACCAGGAACCCTCAAGGGGGCAGCTGAGCAGTTGAAGGTCACGTCACAGGTCCCTAGTCTTAGGCCACGCACCCAAACATCCCTCCCGCCCCCCGCAGTAGTTTGGCTCTTTCCTTCAAAGCATTTTTTCTCCCGCGAAGTGTTTTCTGCAACAGGATTTAGCATACTCTCAGTTGATCTTAATGGAAAGACACTGGGGGTTCGAGAGGCATCTTCCTTTCACACCAGAGTCAGGCAAACCCAGCTAACGCTTCCTTAGAGAGCCCTGAGACACCCTCTGAATGGCTCATAAACAGGCCATAGAGCCGCTAAAGCAGGCGCACCCAGCTCTCACAGGGACACATGGAGGCCTGGCCTGGACTGACCTGAGAGGCGGCGCTCTTAAGTCAACCCCACAAGCCACGTGCTTGTGGCACCCAGCTGAGGGGCCAGAGCACCCCTAGGTAGAGTGGCACCCTTCACCCAATCCCAAGGAGGACACATACAGAGGTGCCTGGACCCTGAAGACAGGCCTGGTGAGGAAAGCCTGCACGCGCTAGCTCAGCGGAAGTCTCACCAAAGAACAAAGCAAGGAGTAATGACAGCGCAGGAAGACTATTAAGGAGGGGCCTGGCCCAAGGCTCTGTCACGTACCTGAGGGTGTTCTTGATGACACAGAGAGAGCGACGACACTGCAGATATTCAAGCTGGCTGGGCACAGCATGGAGGGCAGACCTCCCATGGTCCCATCTGGCTTCTCGGGGTTCCAAGGAGTGCCTCTGCTAGTCAAGTCTACCACACAGAGGTTTGAGGGGGTGCTGTGGTACATGCAGCCATCCTGGCCGCAGGCGGCACAGAGCACAGGCCCTGGGAGGCAGTACTCACGGAGCTCCGGCACCAGGTTCCCTGCCTCGCTCCAGCTGGCCCTGATGGCCAGTGTCCGGCCCTGGTGGCCCAGTGCCACCAGGCAGTCCGAGTGCACGTTCTCACCAGGCAGCAGCTCTCTCGCCGCCTCCTCAGCCTGTGGCTCTGCCCTCAGAGCCCCGATGAAGACCACAGGCTCCTCCAGGTGATGCAGGATCTTGACCAGGGCCTTCGGGTCCCCAGGGGCTGACCCAGAAGTAACCAAGGCCTTCAGGACCACACAACAAAGCTGGCCATCGGGGAGACCGCAGAGGACCACAGGGGACTGCAGGAGGGCGGCGTCGACCCCAAAGAGTAGACCGAAGAGGCCCTCCTCCAGCATGAAGCACCCACAGCCCTGGGGGTGACCGTGAGGTGCCCTGGAGTCTGGTGGGAACACACAGCGCAGCACCGGCAGGAAGCAGGGGGCTGCACGCTTCCCGGGCACCCCACCTGGAGGGGTGCAGGTGGACAACTCCACCTCGCCAAGCTGGCCCCCAGGCAGAGGCTCCTCCCCTGGACAGGGCAGCTCAAATAGCTGCATCTTCCATTGGGTGGAGCCCTGTGCCAGGGTGACCAGCACATCGTCCAGCACAGCGAAGGCACGGAGTGCAGCATCAGGGAGGACACAGGCATCTGGGTCCACGTGGATCACACGGGGAGGGTTAGCCTCATCCTCTTTGTCCTCTGTACAGGCCAGGCTCGCAGACCTTCAGGGACAATGCAACAGTACTCAGCACTGGGTGAGGGAGACTCGGGTTACCTTCAACAACAACCTCACTTGCTCTAGGGAGGCGACATCACAGGAAGTGCTCATGAGTGCTCCCACAGAACCCATAGATCATTCAGCAGGTCACACACACACACACACACACACACCACTTGACCTATGGATCAGCCACAAACAGCTCACAGGTAAAGCTCATCAGCGTGGAAATGAGCCCCCAAGGCTGTTATCTGGGCTGTGTAGTTTTCCAGCACAAGCCAATGGCCAACTCTCTTTGGCTGTCACTACTAACAGGAGACACCTGCTTCTGAGACCCACTCCTAGAGGTCTTGCCAGACACCTGCGGGCGATGGCAGGCAATTGTGCTCCTGGCTGCAGACTTCACTGCCTCAGCAGCTAAGAACTTGATGGGCGCAGACACTACGGGCCGCGCCTGCGGTTCACAGGTGTCGCCCCCCCCCCGCCCCGCCCCGCCCCAGGGCGCCATCGGTAGCCAGTCAGTACTGACCGCTACCGGGGTAACGGAAGCAGGTCAGGGACGCGAGGCCTCCCCGGGGACCCGGGCGGGACCGCGTGGGGCCACGCCCCCTCACCTGCTCCGCGAGTCCAGCGACAGGCAGTAGATGCCGGTGCGCGCGCACAGAACGTAGAGCGCCCTGCGGGTGGCCAGGAGCTGCAGGTGCCACACCTGGTCGGGAAACTGGTAGATCGCCTGTGCGCCAGCCAGGAGCGCGAGGTCAGGCGAGGGCACCGCGGCCCCGGCTCACCTCGGAACGGCGCGCCCGCCCGCCCGCCCTCCGCCGCTCACCGCCCTCCCGCCCGCCGCTCACCGTCCTCCCGCCCGCCCGCCGCTCACCGTCAGCAGCCCGCCCTCCTGGTCGTACACATAGACGAACTCGCGCCCGGCGGACAGAAAGACCTCCGCCTCATGACGCAGCACGTGCGGCTTCCCCGGCACTCGGCCTCCGGGCGGGCAGCAGAAGTCGGACAGGTAGTGCACGCGCGAGGAAGCGCCCGCCATCCTGCGGGCGCCGGGCCAGAGCTCAGCCGGGAGAGGCGGCGCCGCCTCCAGGCTTTACGGCCGCCCACGGCGCGGCGCGGCCTCCGCCGTAAAGCGGCCACGGCGCTGCGGGGGCGTGGCCGGCTGCTCCACCGTCCCGCTAGATGGCGGGAACGCCCGGTCACCACGCCGCAGCTTAGCGAGGAGCCACGGTGGCAGCGAAGCGCAGGAAGCCCGAGGCTGGCCAAGGGGCATGCGGTCCTGCAAGTCCGCTCGGGCGCAGGTCAGGGTGCTTGCCTCGGACCAGCCCGCTGGTGAGGAGAGGTCGCAGGCGGCACCTGCCTCCGCGCTCGGCAGGCTACCAATGTAGCACAGGCTCTTTGTAGCAGGGTGGCTCGGCACACCGAGCAGCCCCTACATCAGGGAAACGGGGCTTCGTGCCAGCCCGCCACGCCTTCCCTCCACGCGTGAAGGTGTCAGGACGTAAATGTGACTTGGAATCGGAGCAGAGGATGCCGAGAGGCCTAATGAGCAAGGTCTAAGAGAAACTCCATTTTCTCCGGGGACAGCTCTACTCTTCTCTCCTCTTTGAGGAAGCAGGCTGAGACTTCTACTCTGGATGAGGCCCCAGGAGCACGATCAAGTACTCCCCACACTTCCAGAACATTCATCAGAAACTAGATGCTTCTGTGCTAGATGCCTGTGCTTCTGTGCCAACAGCTACTCCGGAGGCTGAGGCAGGAATGCTTGAGTTGAGTTTGGGGCCAGCCAGGCAACCTTGTCTCTTTAAAGAACGCTCACCTGAAAACCCAGTGGCCAAATCTACAAATAAAGGGTCTGGGGGCACAACCAGGCACAAAATAATCGCGGTGGGCTTGGAGCACAGTATATTTCCAGTGCAGCTGTCAAAGCACCATCCTGGGGGCTGGAGAGAGAGATGGCTCAGCACCCAAGAGCACACACGACTCTTGCAGAAGACCCAAATTTCATTCTCAGCCTCAACCTTTAACATCCTTTCCTGACCCCACTATTCATGCGCACAAAAAAAGAGTAAAAGCAGAAGATAGCACAAGCCTTTAGTCCCAGCACTCCAGGAGCAGAGACCTTGGATCTCTTGAGTTTAAGAGCTGGTTCCAAGACAGCAAAGCTACACACACACACAGTCTCAAAATGACACACCCCCCACCCAAATTAATATTTTTGAGCCTCTGTATAGCCCTGGTCTGGCTCTGTCTCCAGAGTGCTGGGAATAAAGGCATGGTCCACCATGCCTAGCTGTAAATTAAAATAAAAAATTAAGAAAAAAACAAAAAACAAACCACAACTTTAACCTGAGGGTGAGGCCTGGACCCAATTGCACCAATTCTGAGTGGCCTTCGGAACAGATCTGAGCCCTGTACCCAGCCTGCTCTTAAGAACCCATGGCCGGAAAGGTGGGGATGAGCCTTCCGCTGCAGCTTCTGCGTCTCCTGCAGGGTGGGAAGCGTCCTCAGCCGTCTTCTGCATACCAGCTTCGAGCACCCGAGACTACCCCGAGCCCAAGGCAACACATTCACACCACACAGGACACAACCGTGGACAATGCACTGCGAGCAGGACGGTCGCTTCAGGTGCTTTTATTAGGTTCCACTGCAGGGCTGGGGTCAGAGATACTAGTCCACACCAGCCAGCGCACACCTGTGAGCCCAAAGCAGAGCCGAAGCGGGAGCACCCATGTCCCGGGAGCAGGCTGGTCAGAGCAAGGCTGGCGCTAGACCCCATCTCTGAGCCTGAAGAGGACCATGGCAGCCATGGGGTTCAATGGTGTGCCCACAGGAACCCCGTTCTGGGCTGTAGTGCCTGATGGCAGGAGGGACTAGAGGTGGGACCAGGGCCACCTCCATGTAGGAGGTAGCTGAGCTGCCCAGGCCTGAACCTTCTTTAGGGCTCATCCCAAGCTGTTAGCATTAGCTTGACTCTCTTTGGACAATAAAATAAAGTGCATTACTGAACAAAGAGTAACTCAAAACCATAAGCAGAGAAATCACAACAATTTCTTTAGCAAAAAGACAGAGAAAACAAGAATTATGTGGATGCCAGAACATGAGAAAAAATAATTAACTCTGTAGACAAAGATGAGTGGAGTAGTAAGCAGTGGCAAAAGGTCCCCAGGGCTTGTGCTGTTCAGCATCTGCCCAGCATGAATAATGGTGCCAGTGCGACTGGCACTGGAAACACACTAAGTCATGAACACAGCAATGCCAGGACATCCAGTCCACCAGATCTTAGGGACCAGGAAAGACAGCAATGTGAAGTCCTAGCCACGGGAACTACCAGGAGGGGGTTAGCTAGCCCTCAGCAATGGCTGGAGACACACTTGCCTTGTTCTCGGCCACTCCTGACCCTCCCCGGATGACCCTGTCAATACCAAACCAAGCTCAATAGGTCCACAGCCCCAGGGCCTTTAACTTCGGGTCTCAGGCCAGGTGAAACCAGAGGTGCTGACCCTAGCCCTGCCACAAAAACCTGGCAAACAAGCGTTCTGTCCCCTGGGCCAAGGATGCGGAAGGAAGCAGGGGTGCACTCCAGTAGCGTGACACACGTGGCTCCCAGCAGACCACGGCTGGCATGGCCTTCCCCAGGGTGAAGTTCGGCTGACCTAGCTCTCATTAAGGCAAAAGAGGCATCAGGATATCCACATCTTACCTGGGTAAGGGCTGTCACAGCACAGCCACACGGGACCCTCAGAGACCGTTCCTATTTGCCTCACAGTGGTCAAATGGGCACCTTTTCTAGGTTTTCTCAATTGCCACAGCACTGTGCAAGAAGGCCACAGTGTAGGGACACCTTGGGTAAAGGAACAGTGCTGGGAGAGGGGACCAGAACCCCAGGGCTGGCCCACAGACTTGAAGGGGCTGACTGCTAGGCAAGAGCCACTACTGCTCTGCTGAGCCCCCATGCTACCAACTGCCACTGTCTGCGGCGTGGCAGGAAAGTCTCAGGCACTGAGGTTTGCTTCAGAGGAGAACTGATGGCAGCCCCCTGCCCAGTAACCACCCCGAACACCCAAGAGGGGCTGCACTGAAGGAGGAAAGAAAGCAGAATTAAATCTCTTTCACTCCCATCTGTGCAGTTTTATCTTAAAAACAATAAATAAAAGCTTCCTAAGTGGGAATTACTGGTAATTGTGGATTTCAGGCAGTAAAGGGCAGGGGTGCACTATAGTGCAGGTCAGACCAAGGTGGCCACAGCCTGGCCACACAAGCTCCCGGAGGGAACAGAGACAGCCAGGAGCCTCCATCCAAAAACTGGGGGAGAAGGGCGGGAGAGGCAGAAAACAAAAAGCATATAGGGGGGAAAGACGGCTGGGTGACAGCAGCGACCTCTCGGTGTACCCCAGTCCAGGTGATTGTTTCGAGGTGCTCAGTCCCTCCCGTATGGCGGGGAGCTGTTAACTAGGTGAGGCATGTGGGGTGTTCTTGGGCAGGGATGCTCTGCCTTTCCAGTTGGGAGGTTCTGTTCAACCCCAGCACAACAGCTGGGGTTCTTTCTCTTCGAGATCTGCACTGAGAAGCTTCAGTACACCCAGGGACAGCAGGGCAGCTGGCCCCACTGCTCCAGGCCTTACAGACGAGAGAGGGCTGGGCTGGCCAGTCCCACCCAGCAGAGCCAGAGCCCTAGGTCCTGGGGAGGCTGCACATCTCGCAGTGGCCTGTGCCAGGCTGGTTCATGAAGGTGCAGTGCTGGCAGGCCCACATGGCAGAGGTGGTAGCACGAGCAGAGCCCCCGACTGCACCGTACTCGTGGAGGCCTGGGAGCTGCACGCCAACAGTGCCTGTGGGGTAGAGTGAGGACACATCATTTCTGCACAGACCAGAGATCTCCTGAAAACAGCATGGCAGGGGCAGGGGTGGCTCCAAACTGTTAGCACACCAACTGTTCTGGCTCCAGTCAGCAAGCAGCTCCCCTGCTTGCACTTGAAGCTCGCTCCCTTGTTGCTAGGTATCCCTGTGAGAGCCAGCACAGCCTGCGGTGGCCGTCTGACCTTTATGGATCGGGACCTCCCTCTTTCCTGGTACAGTTCCAGCAGTGACACGACTACACCACAGGCCAGATACCTCGTGAGGTCTCCTGAGAAAAGCACACCCACTCCCAAGCAGAGCCATTCCAGGCACTGTATCCCTGTCTGTGCCTCTCCAAGTGGCCAGCAGTCTCCTTCAACTGAAACAGTGTTTAATTTTCAACTTGAACAATTCTCTTTTGTTGCTTGGGCAAGCACTATCCGCAACTCCAGCCACCCCTCACTGCGTAGCCCACCTCCGGCCAGCTCACCAGGTTTGTGGCTGGTATATGTCTGTGCCCTAGCCCAAAGTCCTGATTCCTGTCTAAAGGAATTTTTGTCTGCTCTGAGATCATAAAGACATAGGTGTGAGTCTTTTTCTTTTTTTTTGTTTGTTTTTTGAGATGGTTTCTGTGTAGCCCTGGCTGACCTGGCTGGGCGTAGGTCCTATTAAACGTCACACCTCTCCTAGGCTGGTCTTCAAATACCACAGTGAGAGCTGTGGTTCTCCGAGGTTCCCAGCCGTCTACCTCAGCTCAGCGCGTCCCGTGACAACCGCTCTCCTCTTCAGTCTGTGGCTCTGACCCTTTGCTCCAAATCATTCATAACTACTTGTCAGGCCATCGGCCTTCATGTCAACACCATGTGGTCTGGGGCACTGAGGCTTCACAGTTCTGAGTGTGGCAGTGTGCTTGACTTTCAGAAGGTCAGCTCTCAGCTTGACTTTCAGAAGGTCTTGGCTTTTCTAAGTTCTCTGTCTCTAAATAAATGTAGAAACCTGGTAATTTCATTTTTCCTTTTTAAAAAGCTGTCTGTGGCTGGGCATGGTAGTGGCGCATGCCTTTAATCCTAGAACTCAGGAGGCAGAGGCAGACAGATCTCTGTGAATTTGAGGCCAGCCTGGTCTACAGTACGAGTTCCAGAACAGCCAATGTAGTTACATAGAGAAACAGCACTGGGAAAATAACATCTTACAGGAGAAAAGATGGACTCTCCAAGGCTAGAGGACAGCCTCACACCAGCGTGCGTCACACCAGCTCTCCTGGTGTCATGGTGGCTCCACTACAAAACAGAAACTAGGTGACTCCACCTACTACACTCAAGGCGTGCCCAAGTCTTGCCTGTTTTTCCAGATAGGATCGTTGTGTAGCCCTGGCTGCCCTGGAACTTTGTAGAGCAGGCTGCCCTAAAACGCAGAGATCTATCTGCATCTGCCTCCCGAGTGCTGGGGTTGAAGGTGTGCACTGCCGTGTGTGCATAGACTGACAGTCAGACACTGCACTTTGTATGGTTAGTGCTGGTGAGCACTGGAGCTCTAGCCCTGTCACCTGCTGTCCTGGCAGTGGTTCTGTCACACCATCAAAGTGTGGGGGATCTGTCTGTCTGTCTACAATCACGCAGCTTACAACTCTACAAAGCTAAGGATTATGGCCACATCGGCAACCATGACATGTAACCAGGCAAGGCGGGCACCTATGTTTGTCCCTTTGTGCACTCACTCCAAAGAAGCACTGGGCCAGAAGTCCATGGTCTGTGTTCTGACTATGGCCCCTGGGAGGAGGACTAGGCACACTTACTGCAGAGCTGCTCGATGGTCGCCCACTGTTCAGATTTTTTCCATGTCTGCGCCAGCTCCTCATTTCTGGTCCTCACAGCTTCCAGCAGCAGGCTGATGCTGTCCTGCAAGAAGCCACAAGGTGGGTCTATTTTGCTCTGACTGAGGGAAAAGACTTTTTTTTTTTTTTTTTTTTAAACATCAATAACATCTTTCAAAGAAGATTGCAAAAAACCGCAGAGGCTGTTACATTCACTCTAGCTGGGGATTCAGCGTGGTGGCAGAGCCCTGGCTCAATGTGAAAAGCACAGAGTTTGGTCCCCAGTAAGGAGAGAGAGAAAAGCAGGCATCGAATCTAGACTTAAATGCTAAAGTTAGCTGAAAATGTACTTTCTTCTCAAACAGCCTCAACAACAAGGAAAACAAAAATTGACATCCCTGGGTCCTAGAGGCAGGCAGTGGACAGGAGCCTGAGTTGTAAGACCTGCCCACACCTCGAAATATGCCCTCTGCTCTTCCTCTTCTCCACTGTACCTGAAAACTAACTGTAGACTTTGAGTCAACATACAGAGACATCGCTACAATGCGACTCACCACTATCAGGGAAAACAGCCATGCTGGATAGAAAGTCGGTCTTGATGTAGACAGCCCCTTCCGTACCTTGTATTCAGATGGCAGGGCTGACCCTGAATCCAGAAGGCTGACCACAACCAGAGACGCTCATGTAGAGCATTATACTGGGTGGTAAACATGCCACCCAGACCTAGGTGTGTATATACTACTACGCATGTCCACCCAGCAAGACAAAAGAGCTGCTGGGCAGGAATACCCTGGGAAGGAGGGCTCCCTTTTGTCACCCTTACGGAAGGAGGCTGAGTTAGTGTAGTGTGATCAAGTTCAGAAAGACGTGTTCCTATCTCCTTGGCATTTCTGTGGATCACAAGCAAAGAAAAGCCAGAGAAAGAAGGACACTCGCACTGTGGATGCCCAATGCAACGAACACACAGGTGTCCTGGTGGGACCTGTTGCCCTGTGCTGTTCAGAGAGCATCTCCCATCTGCAAAAACATTCAAGGTCACATGCCCTTATGGCCTATCTTTAAAATGACAACTGTGCAAAGGTCTGTGTAGGACCAGGAAGCCGATGAAACCCGGGATCCGGCCATTACCAGCTCATTAGATGAGGGGTACTGGGGAACAGCAGGGGCCCTGGCTGACCACGGACGGGTCCCTCAGGCTCCAGGCTCCTCTGCTCTCCAGGTGATTCTCAATGACCAAACTGTCCTTCACCACAAAGGCTAAAGGTGACCGCTCTCCATCTCCCATGAAGGTCCCCTGTGAGGCGCTGGGGCCTGCACATTCTCACACTGGGCATGAGGCAGCCATCGCGTGACACAAAGCTTCACATCAGCCCCAGGGATCTGAGCAAAGGGAGCAGGCAGCAGGCTGGTACCTGCAGTGGCATGACGTCATTGGTGACCAGAAACAGCAGCAGATGAAAGTCGGAGATGGTATCCAAGAACACGGACGAGGTATTCTGGGACAAATAGGTGGCCAAACTGTGGAAGTCCTGAGGAAAGAGTCAGAATGAGAGACGGGAAAATAATAATTTTTCATCACAAATCCCTAGCAGTTAAAAAAAAAAAAAAAAGGAAGAGTGCCAAGCCCTACTAAACATATACACACTGAATAGCATAAACACACTGTCCTGCTTCATCAAGCAAGGGACTCCAGAAGAGGTGCAGAGAGCTGCAGGGCTGACGTGACTCTCCAACCCAGGGGAAGCCCTTGCATACCTGATCCAGGTATATAAGGAGGCAGGTTTGTTTTTTTTTGTTTTTCAAGACATGGTTTCTCTGTGTAGCCCTGGCTGTCCTGGACTCCCTTTGTAGGCCAGGCTGGCCTGGAACTCACAGAGACACACCTGCTTCTGCCTTCCAAGTGCTAGGAGCCCGGCTGAGTCAGGTGTTTAAGTGGATTCAGATCCAAGACATTGGTCAGATAAGCAGAAAACACCCCTTTACCTACCCTGGCTGTCTAGGAACTTATTGTATGTACCAAGCTAACCTTGAAATTACAGAGATCTGTCTACATCTGCTGCCTAAGCGCTCGGATTAAAGGCATAACCACTACCGCCTGGCAAGGGCAGCTTCTAAACACCTAGACACCATGGGCATCTCAAAGGTCTGCCAAGTAACTGACACTGTCCTGCACCCGTAAGTATCTCATCCCTGGACAGACACACTGTGAGAAACCATACCAGAAGTAAATGTTATAGCTATTCCTCCCAATCCATATTCTGAAATACGGGCACCAAACCACACCCTAAAAACAAGTAAAGTCACAGACTTTGCATACTAAGCAGTACTGGCAACTCAGGTCTGGTTGGCTCTGCAGCTAAAGCAAAGGAAAGGGTGGGAGGTAAGTGCAACAGAGCCTGGCAGCACTACATGGGGCCTGACGGACCCTAACAAGCCCAGAGACAGTAAAGGTCGGGTGGATCTACAGCAATCGAGGCCGTCTGCATTGTTATTGCACGGGACCGTTAACCCGCAACCAGAGAAAGCTTAGAGACAACAAAAAGTTATGAACAGCAACGGCAACACCTCTGGCAGCCTGCAGGCGGAGGCTCCAGAGGATTAAAGATGGTAAAGAAAGGGCACCCAAGAGGCCAGGAACACCCAGAGCAGGGCCTCATGGGACTTTTCAGCTAATCAATCAGGGGAGTGTGAAAATGGCGATTTTTGGGACAATCAGACCAATGTTAGATAAACAATTAGAAGTTCCTTTAAGGGGCTGGAGAGATGGCCCAGAGCTTAAGAGCATTGCCTGCTCCTCCAAAGGTCCCGAGTTCAATTCCCAGCAACCACATGGTGGCTCACAACCATTTATAATGAGAACCGATGCCTTCTGCTGTGCAGGTGTACATGCAGGCAGAACACTGTGTATATAATAAATAAGTAAATAAAAAGTCTTTTTTAAAAAGGGAAGTCCCTTTAAATCCTGTCTCTAAGACAGAGCTTACCTGTGTCTCACCCAGCACATCCCGGTTTTCAATAGGAAACGGGTTTTGTGAAATAGAAAAGGTGTAAACTGGATCCTTGGGGAAGGTGGTTGTGATCTAAAACAACAAAAAACAAGACTGTGACAGTGTGCCAGAAACACAACGGCACATCTGCCTGTGCAAGCAGTTCAAACACAAACAGCCACTCGAAGCCTGTGAGTTGTGCTGAAGGGAACAGCCACCTCAAATAATGGAACGCAGACCCCAGAAACAAACTAAGAAAGGGCATGTGTCTTTTTTGTTTGGTTGGTTTTGGTTTTCGAAAAGACGTTTCTCTGTGTGGCCCTGGCTGCCCTGAACCTTGCTCTGTAGACCAGGCTGGCCTTGAACTCACATAGATCTGCCTACCTCTGCCTCCCTAATGCTGGGATTAAAGGTGTGCGCTACCACACCCAGCAACTGTTGCTTTTTGTCTTGTTTTTTTTGTTTTTGTGTTTTGTTTTTTTGGAGACAGGGTTTCTCTGTGTAGCCTTGGCGGTCCTGAAACTTGCTCTGTAGACCAGGCTGTCCTCAATTCACAGCGATCTGCCTGCCTCTGCCTCCGAGTGCTGTAATTAAAGGCGTGCGCCACCATGCCGGGCAACTGCTATCTTAAGAGTGAGAGAGCGCTCACCTCCCAGCACCTCCTGGCTGTTTAGCGGCTGCAGCAGCAGGTCAGCAGAGCTTGTAGCACTGTGCTAGCTTTGCTACAGATGCAAAGGGTCAAACAAGGGAACCACAGGAAGGAATGGAGAAGCAGGAGGCAGACTAGAGGCTCCTCGAGGCAAAGGTGTGGAGTCGGCCAGTGTGGGCCTGAGAGATGCTGTGGGCGCCTCCAAGAGGCCAGTCTGTGAGACCCACAATCGTGCAGGCAGGGCTGAGAGTCATGGCAGCTATTTCCCTTCACGGTGAGGGAACCAAAGACTTTCTACTGAAGCTAAGCAAATCTTTCCTTTGACCCCAGCATGCTTTAGTTAACGGCACAGGGCATTTTAAATCTAACAGATAATCAATAGAAGCCTTAGGGTCGCTGGCGAACATGCAGGAATCAATACAAACACAGGTTTTATTCCTCTTGGCAGAGGCCCCTCCCCTACCAAAACACCTATGTGCAAGTTACCAGCCCAGTTTTCCTGCCCCTGACACCAGCACCAGGTCACACCCCTTCCTAGTACAGAGCAGCTATTCTGACTCCTGTGGACTGTTTGTTCTGGTGGCTGTGATCTGTTTCCACATCAGCAAAGGCAGCAGGCTGTTTCTGGACGCAGAGTGGCACTGTCAGCACTGGGTAAGGATGAGCTGAACCATCATGCCCATCACATCACAGACGGCTGGTCCTTTGTAGGTGAGGACCTGCCGTACTTACCATCTAACTGGGAGCGGCTCCAGGTGAGCCCTGAGCATGGCCACACGCAGCTCCAGCTGTGTCTGCACACTAAACAGGGGCACAGCTAAGCGCTCACAAGAGCCTAGGGATGCTCACATCTCTTCTTTTGGGATAGCACAGACAGGAGATCCCAACTAAGGGAGAAGCTATCTCAAAATAACGAAAACTCAAACAGAAAGAGAAGAGTGTGGCTCAGCCGCAGCAAGTGCAAGGCCTCGCGTCCACCTCCACAGGGGAGGGAGGGACTCTTTCTTCAACCTGCGAAGAGACCCTGGGCAGCAGCACAGTCAGAGTCGGCCCTGCTCCAGAATCCAACCCCTCTTCAAGTACTTAAGGCCAACTCTGCTCACACTTTCACTGTGTGAACGGCTGTGATGGGGTGTCCCACTCTCAAATATAAGAACAGCAGATAGCTTGTGCCTTTAGCCCACAATTTAGCAGGCAGAAGCAGATCGACCCCTATGACTCTGAGGCCACACTGTGAGTGCCAGAGCAGCCAGGGCTGCCTACAGGAGACCCTGAAACAAGAACCAAAACAAACACAAACCCTAAAATACAAAAAGCAACAAACAAACAAACACAACAAAACCCCAGCAGATACGCTGGGCATGGCAGTTCACACCTCTAACTGAAGCCCTGAGGAGGTAGTGGTAAGATTACAAGTTGAAGGCAGTGGGGGCTACACTGCAAGACCCTGTCTTTGAAAGGGGGCCGGGGGGGTGGCAGGGAGGAGTAGGTGCACTGCCCTAGTCCAGATCGACACTATCTGGCCCCAGGGAAAGAGCCCAACAGCACACTTTGGGCACCTGCTCTAAGGCTCTCCCAGTCCCCCCTCCCCCCTCCTTCCTTCGAGTCCTCATTTTCACGGGGACAGAAAATGTGGGTACTGTAGGACTGCTCCCCAGTGACCCAGGGCTGCTGCAGGTGAGGGAGGTGCTGCAGGGTGAAGGGAGAGCTCAGGAGGCTCACTCTAAATCATGCCGAGTCCTCCACAGTCTGCTTTCATCTTAATTACACCCCAGGGAGTGTGAAAACAGATGCCTTCACGGCCTCAGTAATACATATGTCCTCAGGAGCTGTCAGCTGAAATGGAGCATCAGTGGGTGAGGCCAGGGGGACTCACTGCTACAAATGCAATATTTTACTGCCCAAGTCTCACACCTATCCTAAGTCTAAGCACAGACTGAACAGATATCCTGGCACAGCAGTAACGTGGAAATGAGCTGCCCCCAGCCCTCTGGACAAGCGATGATGCCACAGCTGCTGTGAAGGCATCACTTTGTCCTGCAATACTCACTGCCCTGTGGCCAATGGCATGTGTGTGCCTCTGTGACCATCAAATTCCTCAGAAAGAAATAGAGATTCTGAGAAGATGCAGCAGAGGCAGCTCTTCTTACCTCCTGGAGGTCTGCCCAGAAACAAACGGGTCCTCACTCCTCACAGACACTAAGTTGTAGATGTGTCCCCAGCAAAGTCGATGGAGTGGTGCCCAGGCAGGCCAACACCTGCACCTCCTGGGCAGTGGGGAGCTACCAGCCAAGTCCATATATACAGAACTATTCAGATACCCTTGCAGGGGCCACAGGCTGCAACTGGAGGCAGGTGTCCTTTGTACTTTAACAGGAGGAAAGTTAATCCCTAGGCTGTTTAAACTGCGCAGATTCTAAAAACATGGGAATTGATAATCAAGACTCAAACCTCCCTGGCTCCTTTGCTCAAGTGGCCATCACCCTGTTTCCTGGCCTTCCGGGGTCAGTGGCCGCAGCCTGTGAGTCAGAATACAGAGGCGTACTTACATCTATGATCAGATACTCCACAGGCAGGGGGCGGGCCAGCTGCGTGATCTCATTGCCAAACTTGTCTATGTCCTGAAACGATCCAAGGGCAACACAGGTGAGTGAAGGTGACCATGACAGTGTTCTTTTCACACTAGTATTCCAGCTTTTAAGTTATTGTTATTTTTTTTTCTACTATGTTGGGACAGGCTGACTTGGATGGAACTTACTAGATGAACCACGTTGGCACTGAACTTGTGACAATCCTAACTGTCTTGCCAGGGCTGGAATTACAGGTGCACCTCTCTATGCACAGCTCTGTTAAGATATTATGATTTGCTGGGCGCGGTGGAGCACGCCTTTACTCCCAGCACTCGGGAGGCAGAGGCGGGCGGATCTCTGTGAGTTCAATGCCAGCCTGATCTACAAAGTGAGTCCAGGACAGCAAGGGCTATTACAAAGAGAAACCTGGTCTCGGAAAAAACAAAACAACAACAAAAAGAAAAAAAGAAAGAAAAACCAAAATAAAAAACAAAAACCTGGTGGCACATGCCTTTAATCCCAGCACTTGGGAGGCAGAGGCGGGCAGATTTCTGTGAGTTCGAGGCCAGCCTGGTCTACAAAGAGAGTCCAGGAGGGTTCTGTAGCAGCTTGCGGTTGATGTGCGTGATCCTTACTGCCAGGACCTGTGAGTCCAGAGCAGCCAGGACTACAACAGAAACCCTTACAACAAAACAAAACAAACAAACAAAAAATTCCAGTACATACACAAAAATAAAAACATGTACAAAAAAGTATACAAACACACACCCCACACATGATCACGCACAGACACAATGACACACACACCCCACACAATCACATATACACACACAATCATAATTACACACACACCACACCATCACATGCACATACAATCACACACAATCATAATTACACACACCAATCACATAATCTCACACACACTCACACACACTGTCTCTCTCTCTCTCTCTCACACACACACACACACACACACCAATATGTCGGAGTCCAAAAATGTTTTGTCAGATGCACAAAACATTAAGTTTAATTATGGGGGAAAATGGCCAACATATGTTCATTAATCATAAAATGACATTTAGATCTGATTTATGTCAAACATGCTGAGTTCAAACAGAGCTCTAGAAATAAATTCCTAGGAACTCGTGCTTTTTATTAAAAGATCCTACAAGAGGAGTCATATTTTCTACCTAAATCATCACTTAGCATTATGAGTCATTCATGGAGCTGTATATAAATGTGTCCATAATTTCTAATTTAGGTCCTTACATAAAAGTTTGTTTATTGAAGCCTCAAACCCAAACGGATTCCCAACCCTATGTTCCCAAGGTGTGTCATAAGGCCACTCCCAGCACATCACACCTTTCAGGGACCTCAGAGAGACGATCACACTGCAATCTGTTCCTAAGTTTCAACAAAGCTTTGCCCTACCAAGAAAGCAGGCCCAAGTGCACGTAGGGACCCGTATCAATTTATGCAACGCCTATGTGAGAAGTGTGGGCTTAACTGCATCTTCATGAAAACAAGGAGATACTCACAGTCCTGCAGCAGCGTCCAGGTTCTGCCTGCTCCCTGTAAGAGTGATGGCCTTCCCCTGACCTGAGCAAGGGTCGCCTGTTCCTCCTACATATGAGGTCACAGGGATGGTTTCTGTGTTCTGTGTTTCTGCTATGTCTGACAGCAGTCCAGAGATGTGGGCCTACTGAGGGGGTCTTGGGCCTCTGAAGAGACAGTTTCTTGATGGAGTCAGGGTAGGAGGCAGGAATCAAACCCAATCAAACTAAATCACCATTTCCAAAAATACATGCTTGCCCCTACAAGAAATAACCTGCAACAACTCACACATAATTAGCCCATCTGGAATTCATCTTCAAATCTAATTAAGCTCTAATATGCAGAAACATTTTTCCAGCACCTGTTCACTTTAATCCTCCCCTCCAGGGGATTTTCTTGTTAAAAGCCCCCACCCTTTCTTTGTGTTGTGCTGGTCTCGTTCAAATTTAACTACCCAACTGTACCTTTTCTGCTCACCATGAAAACAAAGGTGTTGTAGCCTCATCTTTCCCCTGGGGAAACAGGTAACCTCTCCCCCATGTCCTCACTCAAAAGCCTTTGCCAGTCAATCTCTAGCCCTGCACACCATTTTAAAGGCAATTACTTTTTATGGGCTTTAGCAAATGTCAGACAGAATACACTAGGAGGAAGACATCTTAACTCTAAGTTTGACAGCAGCCGAAGCGTCAGCAGCTTTATCTACACCTGGAGGAGGACAGAGCAGAGCGAAATCACAGTCCGCAGCCTCCTGCCCATGCAGGTCGTGTCTGTGCGCAACGGTGCCATGGTCTGGACATGAAAAAGAAACAGACACTGAAGTGTTTGCTGTCTCCCAGCAAACACAGGCTTTGTGGCTTGCTGAGACGCACTGACCAGCTGGCACCACGCTGCTCTAGAGAAGGTGGGGGAGCACTAGCATGCTGCTGCTCCATGCACAGTGGGGGGACAGGTCACCAGCAGCACCGACCTGAGAAGCACCAGAGCACAGGATCGTGTGGGACAGAGAGCCTGTCTCCACAATCCTCCCAGAACATCTGCAGGACGCCTGCCAGAGGCAACACACAGTGTTTCTCAGTCACTTGCCAGGTTGGATTCTGCATGTCCTGTCCTTGCCCCCAGTGCATGAGAAATGATAAGTTCCATTTCAGATAGTAGATTATCCATCAGCAGATAGCAGAGCCAGAGAAATGGCAGAGAGCGGATCCATCGACACCCAGAGCTCAGGCTGACGGCCTGGTTCACACCGCAATGCTCAGGGCACTGCAGACCTCACTGTGTCCTGGAATCTGGAGCTTAGGCTCTGGTTCTGGCAAAACACTAGTTACCTGAACTGCAACTGAACAAAAACTACAGCCAGCTTTGACACCACAGATCTTTTTCCTAGACCAAAATTGTGCCACTGTGTTGAGATGTGAGCAGACCTGGAGAAACAATACGAGATTTCCACTTGTACCAAGGTAACGCACAAACGTCTTACTCATCTCAAAGTAAAATGAAATCATAACAATGCAATAGCACCCACGCACGCACGCACGCGCACACACACACACACACACACACACACACACACACACACACAAAGAGGGAGGTGCCTAGAGACATGGCTAAGCCATTAAAAGCACTTGCTGTTCTTGCAGAGGACAGGGCCTGGTTCCCAGCACCCACATGATCCGTCACAACACCTCTACCTCTAACTCCAATTCTGGACGCTGCGCGCACTGCACACATGCAGTATACATGCATAAATAAAAGCAAGACAAGCACACACATCAAATAACTAAATGCTAGAAAAAGAAAGAAAAAGGCTACAGAGTAAGGGTAACAGCTCATTTCCCCATTTTCAGCACCCACACGAACGCTCACGGGCGAGTTATTCCAGTTCCAGGGAACCCAAGAGCCTCTTCTGACCTTGACGGGAATTAGGCACGCATGTGGTGCATGGTCATACACGCAGACAAAACACCTACACCCACACAATAAAAATAAAGCAGTCAGCTGCACTAGGTAGCACACGCCTGTAATCCCAGCACTCAAGGAGGCAGAGGCAGGCAGCTCTCTGTGAGTTCAAGGCCAGCCTGGCCTACAAAGAGAGTCCAGGACAGCCATGGCTACACAGAGAAATCCTGTCTCTAAAGAAAACAAAAGAATACATAAATATTATTCTTTTTAAAAAATATTTATTTAATGTACTTGAATGCTCTATCTGCATGTACACCTGCAGGCCAGAAGAGGGCACCAGATCCCACTACAAATGGTTGTGAGCCACCATGTGGGTGCTGGGAAATGAACTCAGGACTTCTGGAAGAGCAGCCAGCGCTCTTAACCTCTGAGTCATCTCTCCAGCCCATAAATCTTATTCTTATAAAGAAAAGCTCAGTGATTAAGAGCATTTGCTACTCTTTGCAGAGGACCTGGGTGTTACACATTAAAAATGTATCGGGCTGGGCGTGGTGGCGCACGCCTTTAATCCCAGCACTCAGGAGGCTGAGGCAGGTGGATTGCTGTGAGTTCCAGGCCAGCCTGGTCTACAAAGTGAGTCTAAGATAGCCAAGGCTACACAGAGAAACCCTGTCTCGAAAAACCAAAAAAGAAAAAACAAAACGAAAAATGTATTGGTTCGGCCTAAGATAGCTAATAAAAGACACAGAGTCTAAGTGTAAGTTAAAGCTGCCAGCACTGCTAAACTAGTACAAATCTACTCCTAAACTACGGTAAACAAGCTACTCTAAGCTGATATATTATACCCTCACCCCAAGCCTTTGCCACTGTGGTGCTCCTCCAGCCATTCGCTCCCTTAGTCCTCCTCAGCAGTCAACTGGGCCCCTTCTCAGCTGCCTATCCTCTCTCCACAAAGGCCCGCCTTCCACTTCCTGTCCTTCTGCCCAGCTTACTGGCTAAACAGCGCTTTATTGACAGCTGTTACGTCCATTCAAGACATCCCTTCACACCTGGGTTCAGGCCCAAGTACCCACATGGTGGCTGTCAGCCATCTGTAACTCAGTTGCCGGGGATCTGATGTCCTCTTCTGGACACCATGGGCACTGTACACACATGGTACACAGACATACTTGCAAGCAAAACATGTAAACACATAAATAGTGCTAAGTGTGGTGCTGTGCACCTTTAACTCCAGTTCTCAGGAGAGGTAACCGTATCTCTGTAAGGTTGAGGCCAGCCTGGCCTGACACTGACAGCATACATTGTGAGACCCTGCCCTGTCCCCCTCCAAACAAACACAAAGGCAGAGGGCAGGACACAGCATTGGTGTGTCCACACAGACGGCAGTAAGACTGACCCAAGGCGGCAACAGTGACCGTGAGGAGAGCCAGTCCTAAGAGAGAAATCAGTCCAACTGTTCCAAAAAGGACATCAGACAAGAAAAACCTCATCCTCTCACTGAGGAGCTGGCTGTGGCTGCAGGCTCAGCTGAGGAGACAGGCTCTGCCGTCGCTGCCTGCCTTATCTGGCTGAGGTTGTCCTGTCTGCTGCTGTTTGCTCTTACTTGGAGGCCGCACTCAAGGACATAGTGCTCTGCCCAGGATTTCTGATGGAACTCCAGCTCACTGCAGCAAGAAGCTTCCCCAGTCAGTTTCTGCTGGTGTCTTTAAGCCTCTGTCTGATTTGATGATGTTTCCTTCCTACTGTTATTTGTTCTTTTTCTTAGAAGCCTCACATCAAAAAGCTGAGTAACTGGAGCAGGCAGAATTCTAACAACGGTCCAAATGGCTCATCTCTACAAAGCAGAAGTGGCTGCAGTGCTCAGATTTGGTGTAATACACCCAAACCTAACACGCCTGGTTCCTTATCTGGCTACACCCTACAACGCCATCCAAGCTCCAGGATGCAGCAGACCCACAAGCTGGGCTCTAAAACACAACGGCAGACACACAGGTAACACTTCAAAGTATAGCAAGATCGCAAGAGTCTAAGACAGATCCACATTTGTTATTTTTGCTCAGTTGTCTTTTTACCTTGTAGAACACGTCAGGAACATACTGCTCACTGCTGGACTCCTTGGCATAGCCCAGCTCAGGGGCATCCTTACAAGGCAGAAGACACTCATCTCGGACCAGTGCCATGCACTGATTGGATACCTGGTACCCTTCAAAGTGAACCTGGTTGTCCGGACCACCTGTAAGAAAAAAGACTTTTAACAGACTCTACCAAAGGATGATCAGACGCGCCCCATGTCACCTCTCTGGAGGGTGGCTGGAGCACGAGCCTTGGACATTGGGCACACAGGACAGGCTACTCTGCCTGTCCCCGAGCTGGGTTTCCTGCTGTTAGAACTCACACACTCTCAGGACAGACACCGTCCTGAACCAACAGCGTCAGTGTCTGAGTGAGGAGGGGCAGGACAACAACAGAGTTCTTTGGAAGCAGAGAGGTGGGGAAGTCCAGGTGTGGGGTAACAAGGCAGACACTGTGTGGGGCTAGGCTGAGAGCTCTATGCTAGCATTATAAAGCCCTAGATCCAATCTCGAACATAAACCAAGCAGAGTGGTAAATGCCTGTAATCCTAGCCTTTGGGAGACAGAGGCAGGAGGATCAGAAATTCAAGGTCATCCTCTGCTACATAGCAAATTCAAGGCCAGCTTAGGCATCATGACAATGTCTCAAAGAACAAAACTAAACAAAAAACCCAGAACCAAAATAGGCTCAGCCATACAAGTCTGAAAGCTGGCTTGAGTTTGAGACCTACAACCCACAGAGAACAAAGGAGAGAAATGCCTCCCAGATGTGCATCACAGTGTTCCCAGGTGTGTATGAGCCACCCTTCTCCCCAAAGAACAGAAAGAAGAAAACGATCCTGGGTGCTGGAGAGATGGCTCAGAGGTTAAGAGCACTGACTGCTCTCTTCCAGAGGTCCTGAGTTCAATTCCCAGCAACCACATGGTAGCTCACAACCATCTATAATGTGATCTAATATGCACTGTATACATAATAAATAAATAAATCTTTAAAAAAAAAAAGAAAAGAAAACGATCCTAACTCACAAATCACACATGCATCACTGTCCAGATTACAGAAGCCTATGTGGTCCTATCAAGTCAGTGCCCCAGCAACTCAGAAGTGAATACCTGGACCCTGGCCAGACACAGGGAACCCTAAGAGTCTCCCACAGCACTCCACACTACTGATGCAGACACTGCTCTGTGGCACCTCCATAAAGACCTAACACCAAGGGAGCTAGAGAAACACAGCAGTGAGTTTGATCCCGAGAACCCACGTGACAGAATAGAATTGACCCCTGCAAGTTGTCCTCCCACCTCTGAATGCATCCCATAGCACACACGCACAGGACACACACAATAAATACAAATGTAATGAAATTACATACTTGTAACCCTGTAATTTATAATAAAATGTGACTCAAGAGCCACCCAGCCAGTAACACTGGACCCCGAAATTAGGAGGGCGAGGATGTGACAAGGGCAGCTGGGTAGGTGTAAGCCCAGGACCAGGCTGCACAGGGGCAGCTCCAGCGTGTTCTTCTATCGCCCTGGAGGGTTAGTGCTCCCATCTCTACTTCAGTCTCAAACACTTGCAAGTCAGCAAGGAGACTCGGTCCACCTGTTTTCAATACACGCCTGACGCAGACCCGAGAGCACGGTCAGAAAAGGTGGAAGGTGAAGGCAGAGCTGGCCTGAGTGGCCCGACCTGCACACTCAAGTCCAAGTGCAGCTGACTAACCACCAGGCCCCACATCTGACTGCGCTCACTGGCACAGACCACAGCTGCAGGGAGGTAGGAGGCCACCATATGCACAGCTACTTACTCAGGGGACTGCAGACTGGAAGCTGGTTTTCAGATCAGCCATTTAAGTACGGCAGGTCATTAGGGAGATAAACGCCCAGTGGGAAGAGAATGGTGAATAGTGTCTATAAATACGAGATTGTTAAAAGAGAAAAAGCACCAGAAGCCAGGCGTGGTGATGCATGCTTCTAATTCCAGTATACGTAAGGTGAAAGAGAGAGGACTGGCAGTTTAAAGCTGGCCTGGATGGCGTGAGACCCTCCCCTCTCCACGCTGTCCTCCAGGGGCTCAGGATGTAGCTCAGTAGACCAGCAAGCTTGAGGCCCTGAGTTCAATCACAGTATCACGAAGACAGCAGTAAGAGAGTAATGCTGGCCCACACAGACACTCTCTCAAAGTAACTCAGCTACACACATATTCCCTTCCCAAGAGAGAAGAGACACACACACACCCACATGGCTCACTCTCTTTCAGCAAACCTCACAAAGGCTGAGGTGTTGAGGAGTCTGGGCAAGGTAACTTTCACTCCCTGCACAAAGCACCTGCTAGGAAGCCCACACACAAACCGTAGCACATGCTGGGGAGTAACAGTGACAGAAAGAACTGAGCTGCCTTGAGCCTGAGGTCTTTAGAAAGTCATTTTACAGCCTAGGAGCCAAACATGTAACCAATGATGAAGACGCCACATGTGCTATGGCTTTCACTTACGCAAACCTCCACACCTCTCTGAGCAGGCAGGGACGGCCGGCAGGCAATGGCAAGAAGCTGCCCTTGGTGCCCAGACGCCAGCCCTGTACAGGAGGGAACAACTCCTAGGATGTTATCTGTAGGCATGCAGCCTCGCCAGTAAGTGAGATGGGGCCGCAGCAGCCGCCTTTCCCAGCACCTTTGAAGGACACCACTTGCCCTTGGCCAAAGACCCTACATGCTGGAGGAAAAGACGCTTTACTTGGAGTTAGAAAACAGGTGTTGGACCAGGCGTGGTGGCGCACGCTTTAATCCCAGCACTCGGGAGGCAGAGGCAGGCGGATCTCTGTGAGTTCAAGGCCAGCCTGGTCTTCAAAGCGAGTCCAGGACAGCCAAGGCTACACAGAGAAACCCTGTCTGAAAAAAACAAAAACAAAAACAAACAAAACAAAACAAAAAAGGAAAAAACAGGTGTCGGGCTGGAGAGATGGCTCAGAGCTTCAGAGCACTGGCTGCTCTTCCAGAGATCCTGAGTTCCATTCCCAGCAGCCACATGGTGGCTCACAGCCATCTATAATGTGAGCTGATGCCCTCTTCAGGGCTGCAGGGGTACATGCAGGCTGAGTACTATATACATAATAAATAAATAAATTTTTAAAAAGAAAGAAAACAGGTGTCACAGCTATGGTAACTAAGACCTTGGATTAGGATCTGCAGCACTGTAAAAAAGCCATTCTTCAGCCAGTGCCCCACCTGGAGAGGAAAATGATGAGACCAGACACCAAAAGGGCAATTCACAGCCAAGCAAAAGCAGGCTGACTGCAGATCTTACTGCAGATGAGGGCAGGTGCTGCATCACAGCGCCAGATCCTTTAAGAGCAGATTCTGGAGACAAAAACATCATGGATTATCTGATTTCCAAACTCTCAACAAACAATGTGACTCAATAATTGAAGGTGGCAGTCTCTAAACTACTTATAACTCTAAAAAGGTGCCGGTTCTTTTGGCCCATGGGACAATTTCCCCATAGAAACAGTAAGCCCAAACAGGAGCCCAAACAGCCATTCCTAGTGAAGGTGAAGGTTCTGGAGTCCCTGAAGGTGTTTCCGGCTGCTTCAGTGAAAGCACTGGCACGTTCTGTGGGATGAAGACCCTGGGCACCCTGCCAGACTAAGAACTGTTCCGCATGCACACCCCTACACGCTCCTCTGGGCAAATCCCTTTTTCTATTATGACCCAAGGTGAGAATCAGGGTTACTTTATAAACCACATGACTATATCCTGAGGTCTCCAGCACCACAGACTGTGAAGGAAGCAAAAGCTCAGCCTGAGCAAGATAAAGCACAAGGCACCTCAGGGCAGAGGCTGTGTCGGGCCCTAACCTTAGCCTATACTTCCCCCCCTTTAGCTCTCAACCCCAGCAACAACATAGGAAAATATGTTGGCAATCTGTCCTGCAGCAATGAACATGCTTCCATTATCAGCGTGCTCTCACTACCCAAAGAATGTGCACTCAGAAGGGGGGGGGCACCTGTCAATCTAAACAGGCCACAGTCGCACTTAGGAAAGGCAAGCGTGTTAGCATTTAGGAAGGCTTAAAAATCCCGAGTCTCTTGAAACAGAAACCTAATGGAAACAGAAAGCTGATCTAGGCCCCTGATCGGGCAGCGTGAACTGGTAAGGGCATTCTAAGAACAAAAGGAAGTCTGAACTAGGACCCTGAGTGCAGACTCCGTGAACCGGCAGGAGCATTCTAAAACCAGAAAGCCGGGCAGTGGTGGTGCACACCTTTAATCCCAGCACTTGGGAGCAGAGGTAAGTCAGCCTCTGAGTGTGAGGCCAGGCAGGTCTACAGAGCAAGTCCTAGGACAGCCAAGCTGCACAGAGAGACCTACCTTGAAGAACAAAAGCAAACAAACAGAAGGAAGCACGAAACAGATCATCGAGACAAGAGGAGAGATGAGACCGCCAGAGCCAGCGCCAGTGCTCACTTTAAAATCTAGCTAGGTTAGGTGGGTCACGTGCTTTAAGTCTGGTTCTCCCATTTCCAAATCCCTGTCTTTCAATCCTATGCCCGATTTTCTCACGGAAGACCTGGTGCAGGTGATATCTTTACAAAGTACATGACATGTATTATCTAACACACATCACTCCCAGAAGGACCGTATGGAAATTCAGAAAGACAGTGTACATGAATCATGAAAACAGAAGTCTCTCCTCCTGAGTTACCCTGACTTGGAAGAGAGCACTAGACCTGAGGGTTGTACTATAGAGAAGCTCTGGCTTGGCCCCCAGCACCTGGCTGATGCTAAACTCAGAATTTTTACTATAAAACAAAAAGAAGAATCTCTATCCCCAAAAGTTCACTAGGAAGTTTATTATGCTAGGCGGAGGTGGTGCACGCCTTTAATCCCACCACTTGGGAGGCAGAGGGGGTGCATCTCTGTGAGTTCGAGGCCAGCCTGGTCTACAAAGTGAGTTCCGGGACAGCAGGGCTACACAGAGAAGCCCTGCCTCAGAAACACACAGACACAAAGAAGAGGCCTGTTACAGCAAAGTTAGGGATGAAGAGCTGCTGCAAAGAAGAACAAACATTAGTGGGCGGTAGTGTCTGCCGCATTACTCTGCCCCGTCGATACCTGTAGCCACTGCAGTGACAAACTTGGATCCAAAATGGCCATCAGGAGAGAGCCGGCAAATGTTGGGATGCTTGTTTTGAAAGTCTCCTGCAGTGATGCATTCTTCTGAACTCAGGAAATAGGTGTCCTAAGCCAAGAGAGGCGGTATATCAAATTTTATAGCATGTGTCAAAACAAGCTTCTATGTCTTCTGCAGAAAATAGTAAGAGCTGGGCCAGCAATACGGCTTAGCAGGTAAAGACGCTTGCCACCAAGACTGACTGACCTGAGTCTGATTCCCAGGCCCCCATGGTCAAAGGAGAAAAACAACTACAAGCTGAACTCTGACCTCCACATGTGTGCAATGGCACATGTGAACACACATGCACAATAAACAAAGCTAAAAAAAAACAAAAACAAGACAGAGCATCTAAGGGCAGCCCTTGTGAGGCAGGGAAGCGGCTCTCTGAGTTTGAGGCTGGCCTGTTCTATACAGTGAGTTCCAGGACAGCCAAGAATATATACTGAGATCTCTAAATAATTAATTAATTAATTAAAAAAAAGATACCTGAGCTACAATGCCTCAAATATCACACTGAGACAACTATCTGCAATCCTAGACATTAGGACTCTAGGGACCCGCACCAGAAGGGCAGAGGCCCTGGGCAACCCTCTCCGACAGGGTAGACATCAGCAGGCTGCGCTGCTCATGGACTCAGCAGGCTGCGCTTTAACTGAGAAAACTGTCTTCAAAGGCATCTGCACGCTGTGCAGAGACCAAGAGGTCCAGGTCAGCACTACCTGGACGAGGTTTCAGACCCAGCCACTCCTGTCTCCGTCTCACCTTATTCCGACTGTATCGGACTGTACCCTTTCGGGTATCTTCTGAGACAAGGTCCGTGAATATCCATCCAACCTTAATGGAAAAGGAAAGCATCTTTTGAGTATCTCCACACAGTATATGGCTGCCGTCCAGAGAGCATAGACGCGGTGCCCTTCAGACGGCCTTCCGGCTCCTGAGCGAGGCAGAGCAGAGAGCAGGGTTCCTCGGCCCTGCTGCCAGGGGAACCTGGACCTTCCTCTGGTGTTGCCATGGCGGGCATTGGCCCAGCACACAGCCTCTGTGCAGGACCACCCAAGCCTGGACTCTGTTAGAATGAGACCAACAGGATGTGGCAAAAGGACAGCAGGCAGACGAGCAGCAGGCAGGGCGGTGTCTGGGGAGAGGTCCTCTACACAAGGACGAAAGGCACCTGAGGTGAACGGAGTGCGGCAACAGAAGCTTCGGCTGGCCAGGCAGCACAAGGAGCCTAGTACAGCCCTGACTGTCCTGTAGCCACAGGGCTTCAAGCTCTATCTTCTAACTTACCTTGGCCTGCAGAGTCAGAGACAGTGAACGAGACTGTCAGCCTGGAGCTAGCGACAAGCAAACCCTCATCCTCTTTACCATCCTGGGGTAACTGACAGGTGGCCACCACCCTCTCCAACAGACTCAGACTCAGCTAGCTCTTCACACGCCCCTCTACACAGAGGTCTGGGGCACTATGGAGCACTACTGTTGTGACAAACCTCAGATGATCACAAACCAAAAGGGACTGCAACACAGAAATCAAGCCCAGAGGACCCATTAATTGGCACAGTGCAAACCAAGCTGAGGTCAGAGCAAGCAAAGAACGGAACTGAAGCAACTTCAGACTTTCTATTATCTCGATGTGCAACACACACAAGTCTAAACACTGGGCCGCTTTCTCTCCTCAATAAAAGAACTCCCAGAATTTGCCCTGAACTGACCAACACTGGGACGCTGACCCCTGGCTCTGTAGGGTATTTGTGCCTCAACAAGGTCAAACCGTGTGTGACTTTCTCAGTCCTGTTTCTAGGTTTCCCTGCCCTCCTACAGAGAGGAAGGCGGAAGGATCCACGCAGACCACTCCTCTGTCCAAATAAGGGACAAAATTTACAAGGCCACAAAATACTAAACGTCCACACTGTGCTCAAACCCACGCTTCAGTGAGTCTGTAACTAACAAGCAAGGGATGGCAGCGGTAGCCTGTGATCCTCACAGCGGGAGCTACGAAGCTAGACCGTGTCCTAAGAACAAAAGCAGAACCCAGCCCTCCAGAGCCCTATCAAGAGAGGGGACTGAACCTCAGCAGAGCCCAGCACCCCAGAACCCTAGCAAGAGAGGGGACTGAACCTCAGCAGGGCCCAGTGCCTCAGAGCCCTATCAAAAGAGTGGACTGAGGAGATTCCAAGATGGCGTCGACCAGTAGGCACCATAGCTGATCTACTCTGAGGAGACCAGGGACGTGAATGGAGCCACAGACTGCTGGATTTTGAGAACTGTAGGTGAGTGGGGGCCCAAACTCCGCAGACCACCAGGGGGTCTAACCCCGGGACAAGCAACAGCCCGGAGGTGCTGAACGCACTCCCCAAACTCTGAAACAGAATCCACAACCACAGACATAAGGGAAGGGAGTAGGGGGGGAAGCGGGAGGGTGGAAGGAAAGGGAGGATACAAGGGATGGGCTAACAATTGAGATGTAATATGAATAAATTAATTTAAAAAAAAAAAAAGAGAGAGTGGACTGAACCTCAGCAGGGCCCAGCGCCCCAGAGCCCTATCAAGAGA
>OU015746.1:1260312-1279319 GCA_907169655.1 Acomys percivali | reverse complement strand
ACACACACACACACACACACACACACACACACACACACACACACACAAATATTGCACCACACAGATCTTAAAGTGGTAGGGGCTGCACATAACTAAGTCTCGAGTTACATCCCAGCCCTAGGGGTGTGATCTCAGAGATAATTGTCACCTGTACACATGTGTGGTATGTACATGTCTAAGAGTGTAAAACTAGAGATAGAAAAGCTGCGGTGGCGCACGCCTTTAATCCCAGCACTCGGGAGGCAGAGGCAGGAGGATCTCTGTAAGTTAGAGGCCAGCCTGGTCTACAAAGTGAGTCCAGGACAGTCAGGGCTACACAGAGAAACCCTGTCTCAAAAAACCAAAAAAAGAAAGAAAAGCTGTTAAAAAGAGAGAGAAAGAGGCATCTGGAATGGGCAGTGTCCGGCACCTAAGAACAACCGCAGACCGTCATGCACTCACATACCTGCGGAGGCTCATAAATTGCAGCCACTTCGGCCCTGATGCCGAGGGGGATGTCCTTGTGCTCCGTGTACCGTCCGTACAAGTACCCGAAATGTTGGTTTCCTGTCTTTCTCCAGAAGTCAAGGAAGCGGTCAGCAACAGTGTGATTCTCAAACATGATATTGTCCACATGTCTGTATTTCTGCAGTTTAAAAAAGTAGGCTTAAATGAAAACATTCCATCAGAAACAATGTTTTTAAAGATTTCTTTATTTGTTTTATGTACACGTGCTCTATCTGCATGTACACCTGCACAGCAGAAGAGGGCACCAGATCACATTATAGATGGCTGTGAGCCACCATGTGGTTTCTGGGAATTGAATTCAGGACCTCTGGAAGAGCGAACAGTGATCTTACCCTCTGAGCCGTCTTTCCAGCCCCACAATGTTGTTTTTCAAGAACAGATCCAGTGAAAATATTATCTAGGTTTTTTGTTTTGTTTTGTTTTTTGAGGTTTATTTAGCTTTGTTTTTTGCTTGTATGTACATTTATACACCACCTGCATGCCTGGTGCCCTCCGAGGTCTGAGACTGAAGTTATAGACAGCTGTGCGGAAGGACCAAACCTAAGATTCTGCAACAGCAGCAAGTGCTCTTGACCTGAGTCATATCCCTAGCCCCAGTGGTTTTGATTTCAGCTTGGAGCCAAGCTCCGTTTTTAAACTAGCTACAGTTCACAGCTGTTGCCAGTGGTACATCACTGACTTGACTAGCATGTGCACAGGACTTTAAGCCTCTAAACCAAACAACAACGACAAAGCCTAAACTAAGAACCTACACTGGAGGACACCTTTAATCCCAGCAGAGGCAGGCAGATTGCTATGAGTTCGAGGCCAGCCTGGTCTACAAAGCAAGACCAGGACAGCCAAGCCTACGCAGAGAGACCCTGTCTTGAAAACCAAAAGAGTCCAAAGACTCTCAAAATCTACAGCAGTCTCCAAGGAGCCACATATGGCAGGCAGACCTGGGAGGACACAGTGAGCAGCAGGAAGCAAGAACACCCTTCTGAGCCTGAGCAGATCTTTGAGGAGATGTCAGGAGTCACCAGCTTCCATGTACATGACTTAAAGGCAACGTCACAACCACTCAGGATTTTAACATCTCTGAGAAAATCCCACCTCCCAAGTAAACAACAAAATAACGAAGGTACATTTGGAAGGGGGTCTGAGGAGATGGCTCAGAGCTTCTCTCTGACAGGAACAGAGTTGCAGTTCACAGCACTCAGTGGCTTGGGGCTTCCAACATCCTCTTCTTGCCGGATACACACAGAACACAGACATATGTGCAGGCAAACACTCATATACATAAAATTAAAATAATAAATATTTTAAAAGTCTTTTTAGGGCTGGAGAGATGGCTCAGTGATTAAGAGCCCTGCCTGCTCTTCCAAAGGACCCAGGTTTAACTCCCAGCACCCAAATGGCAGCTCACAACTGTCTGTAACTCCAAGATCTGACACACTCACACCAATGCACATAAATTAAAATTAAATAAAATATATTTTTTTAAAAAGTCTTTTTAAATGAAAATCCATCCTCAAGCTATAGAGATGGCTCGGAGTTAAGAGCACTGGCTGCTCTTCCACAGGACCCAGGTTCTATTCCCAGCACCCACTTGGCAGCTCGCAACTGCCTGTTAACTCCAGGTCTAGCGGATTGAACGCCCTTACACACACAGACAAGCAAGAAGAACACCAGAATGTAAAACAGAAATAAATCATTTTTAAAGGTGTAAAAAAAGGAAAAGAAGAAGAAAATCCATCCACTGCACAAGCTCCCACCCCAGCTGCTGCAGAGACTTGTCCTCCCACAGAAGGCAGAGGAGCTCAGCACCAGAGGAGCTGGAGAGACAGCTCGGAGTGCGGGGCACTTGTTCACAGCATCCCACGCCGGAGGCTCAAACCTCCCTGTGACCTAACTCCCTGCTCTGCCTATTCAGGTGCCTGTACTTAGGTCCATATCACACAGACACAGTACACATGCAACTAAAGCCAGAAAGAAAGAGCGAGCAGAGATTTTGCCAAAGGCCGTGTCCCCTTGTTGGTCACGCAGACAAGCCTCACCTGTCTATTCAGGGTGATAGCACTAGGCTGGCATTTGGTGCAGATGCCATTTGGCCACGGGAGATGGCCCTCACACCCAGACTTGATCTTGCAGCTGATGTTCTCCAGAGCAACAAACTTCCCCCTGAGGGAGAAAACAAATGACTCAGTTAACCAAAACAATGCTGGGGAGTCAGCAGGGGACTAGAAGGGTGTCTGAGACAGCCTGCATCCACTGGACAGTGCGCAGGAGGTGGGGGCAGGGAGGGCGGTGCGGCCCGCAAGGCAGCGCACTAAAACTATTCAAAGATCTCACTTTCTACATGCTGCAGTCGGACATAGCTCTTTCTAGAGAAATACAATTTTTGTTCTCAGTTCTTTCCCACACCCATGAGGTTCTCAAGGACACTGTTGAAAACCTTTATCTAACTAGTACTGCAGAGAGAAGAGGCAGCTTCTCAGTGACTGATGACATCATTAGTCCAGCGTCTACTCATTAGTATAGCACCCTTACTCTTAGGGACAATCTGACTGGGATACAGAGCAGTAATGCATTCGTCGTATCTGCTAAAGTAAAAAGCCTCATCCATGACTATCCCTGAGGAAGTACTAGACCTACCACTGACGTAGGGTATTCTATGTAATAGATAATGGCTTTCGCAGTCACAGAATGGTCTATTCTTTCTTGCTTGATAATAGGCTTTATTTATTTACTGTGCATGTATATGTGTGTGTACTCACATGTAGAGGTCAGAGGTCAACTTATACCCGCTGGCTCTCTCCATGTGGGTCCTAGCCAGGGACTGAATATTGCTCATACTTGGTGAGTCATCTTACCAATCTTCACTGTCTTTCTCGCCCTCGCCCCAACTTTAAAAACAAAACTGACAGATAGATAGATAGATAGATAGACAGATAGATAGATAGATGGATGCATGTTTAACTTCTACAATGTGATATTTTTTGTAAGTAAGAACTGTATGTTTTTGGTGTTGATAATGATTCAAAATCTTTAGATGCGCTGGGCGTGGTGGCACACACCTTTAATCCCAGCACCTGGGAGGCAGAGGCAGGCGGATCAATTGGTGTTCAAGGCCAGCCTGATCTATAAATTGAGTCCAGGACAGCCAAGGCTACACAGAGAAACCTTGTCTGGGAAAAAAAAAAAACCAGAAAAACAAAACAAAACAAAAAATAAAATAAATAATGAAAGACTTGGATGCTACAGCTGGCTAATGGCTAACTTGTAATGAGTTATGGTTATCTTTAATCCCAATACTGGGGAGGCCGAGGCAGACAGATCTCTCTGAGCTCTGAACTCACCTGGTCTACAGCACTAAGATAGCCAGAGCTACAGAGAAACCCTGGCTCAGAGTAAACAAACATAGAAACAAAGTTAAAAGCAATCTGGGTGTCAGCAGGTTGTCAGAGAAAAGCTACAATCAAGCAAGCATTTTTAACAAAAAACGCTGCTAACTTGGAGTCAGTGCCATCTCCTCTTATCAGTAACTGGAGCTACAAAGCTACAGTAAAATCTGTTACTTTCTGGTCTGGTGTACACAAAAGGAACAACACAGACAAGCATTCAACATAGAAATCAAAAGCATCCCAGAGTGACAGTATATGTCTATAATGTCAGCACGCAGAGGCTACTGGAAAAGGATCTCAAGGTTAAGGCCAACTTGGGCTATTAAGCAAAGGCTGTCTTCAGAAAAATCAACCACCAAGCAACCAGGCACACGCCTTTAATCCCAGCACTGGGAGGCAGAGGCAGACAGATCTCTGTGAGTTCGAGGCCAGTCTGGTCTATAAGGGAATCCAGGACAGTCAAGGCTACAGAGAGTAACCCTGTCTCGAAAAACCAAATAATAATAATTTTTTTTTTTTTAATTTTTTTAGAGAAAAAGAAAATCAACCAGCTTTCTGATCCACCATCAGCAGTGGAGTCACTGCCAAGACGCAGGGTTTTGTGATGACCTTTACAGGGACGACCATCATGCTTGAGGTTGACCCCTCGGACACTGTAGAAAATAGAAGGCCAAGATGCAGCATAAGGAAGGAATTCCTACTGGGCAGCAGAGGCTGATCCTTGCTGAGAGATGGCCGCACTTTGTCTGACTGCAACATTCAGAAGGAGTCCAGCCTTCACCTGGGTGGGGACTTCGTGGCGGAGCTGAGAAAGGAAGAGTCTTACACCACTCCCAATAAGAGCAGGCATGTGCTGAAAATGCGGTGGATGAAAATGGCAACTTTGTGGAGAGTGTCCTTCTGGCGAATGTGGTGCTGAGTTCTCATGCTGGCCGTGTGGACAGACATTACTGTGGCAAGTGCCGTCTGATTTACTGTTCCACAACAAGTAGTTGTGTACAAGTTAATAAAAAGAAACTAAATAAACAAACAAACCAAAAGAAAGAAAGAAAATGGGGCTGGAGAGACGGCTCAGTGGTTAAAGAGCACTGCCTGCTCTTCCAGAGGTCCTGAGTTCAATTCCCAGCACCCACATGGTGGCTCACAACCATCTGTACTGGGATCTGGTGTCCTCTTCTGGTGTGCAGATGTACATAAAGGCAGAGCACTGTATACATAATAATAAATAAATCTTGAAAGAAAGAAAGAAAGAAAGAAAGAAAGAAAGAAAGAAAGAAAGAAAATCAACCAAAGCCGGGGATGGTGGTGCACCCCGCACCCCTGTAATCTCAGCACTCGGGAGGCAGATGCAGGTGGAGCTCTGTGAGTTCAAGGCCAGCCTGGTCTACAAACGAGTCTAGGACAGCCAAGACTATGCAGAGAAATCTTTGTCTTTAAAAACAAAAACAAAATCTAAATAAATAAATAAATAAATAAATAAAAAAAAGAAGAAGAGGAGCAGGAGGAGGAAGAGAAAAGGAAAGGAAGGAAGGAAGGAAGGAAGGAAGAAAGGAAGGAAGGAAGGAAGGAAGGAAGGAAATAAAATAAAACCAGCCTTAGTCTCCTTTTCAGCCACTGCTACCACCAGCATTCATGGGAAAAGGCTGCTTGTGCGCCCGCCTGACCAAGTCTGTTCATTAGAGCCCTGTGCTAGCAGAATACAGGCCATGGACAGCGTTGTGGCTTCAGGCCAGTGACAGCTGTAAAGTAACAATGACAAACATGGGGGACCCTGGGAAAAGAGCAGGAAGGAGCTAAGATTAGGGAGCTGAGGTCCTCACGGGGTAGCTGCCTTTCTGACTTGCCAAGCCACCTCCACATCTACCAGCAGCTGTGAGTCTTGTCCAGATCCCCCATCCCCGCTCGCTTCTACAAAAGGCAGCATTCAAAACTCTGCTGCTTTCTGCCCTGCCCTGCTTTGCTTTCTGTTCCCATGCCCGGTGCCTCTAGTCAGACATGCATGAAGGCCACAGAGATACTCACTTGTCAGCCCCTCCAGTCAGCTTCCGGATGTAGGCATGGAAGGACATGTGCTTCACTGGGGGCTCCAGGTGGTTCAAATAGTCCTCGTCAAATGGCTGTCAAACCACACACAGAAAATGAGTGGCCATCGGTCTCTGAGTCTTACTGTGCAGGGGTCAGACCAGACAGCACAAAGGCAACGGGGGGAGGCTAGGCTGGGTCTTCACTAGCTCAAGGCTAGAACCAAGTTTTTCTTTGTGCTCGTTACATTTTTTTTCTAAACTATTAAACATGAAAGCTCTAAGAAAAATTTGCAAAGTTACAAAAGGCCTGAGGATACAGCTTAGTGACAGAGTGCTTGCCCCTCACAGGTAAATTCCAGAATTCAATCCTCAGTAACACACACACACCCCAGAGAGAGAGAGAGACAGACAGACAGACACAGAGAGAGGGAGGGAGGCAGAGACAGGGGGGAGATGAGAGTCAACAAGAGACCTAAGACGCAGACACAGTAAATCAAAGCCATGACAAGCAGGAAGCAAGAGGTACAGCTAGTGTCAGAGAAGAGTTACACAGGAAGCAACTGTGCACAGCTCTTCATCACAGCCACACAAACGCCGCAGCCATTCACAGCCCTAGAAGGTCATTCCCATAAATAAGTCTGCGGCTCTCTGAGACACTTGTACTACCGGGAATATCAGGCCCGAGACAATAAATACAAAAAATTCTTGTAAGAGCCGAATACCCAAGCTTAGGATCAAGAAAGTGCTTAGACAGCTCTTTCAGCAGCAGCCAACCACACTGCCCAGCCAAAACCTCCCACTGCACAGACTTACCTCCAGCGGGACACAATGCACACACTTCCCCAAGGGGCCATGGCGGCATCTGCAAAGCACAGGACACAAAGGTTATGCTCTGTAGCTACTGCCCAGGGCTCTGTATGTAAACGTACACCACGTGTCGGCAGCGCGCTTCCTACAAGTAAAGAATCACCGCTGCTGGAGCACAGATGAGTGTCTCCACCGTAGCTGCTGCTCATCCAGCTACGGATCAGAGAAGACTACTCGATGGGGAAGCACAAGCCTGTGACACTGGCACTCAAGGGCAGAGGCAGGAAGTCGCAAGCAAGTTCAAGGCCAGCCTGGCTGACAGGGCTGACAGGGCTACACAGGAGAGCACGTCTCAGAAGAGCATGAGCAGGGGGTAGAGGGGAAGAAGGATGGGATGGGGAGGGGAAGAAATGGAAAGGGGAGGGAAAATGAAGAAAAAGAAAAGTGAAAAACCTAACAAACACAGTAATAACCATGCTTTCATGAATATTAACCGCTTAACCAGCTAAAAATAAAACGGTGGTGCATACCAAACACACCATGTCATGTTCAATCTCCAGCATGAAAAATAACGTCTCAAAGTCACTGGTGTTTTGTTTGTCTGTCTGTTGTTTGTTTGTTTTTTCGAGACAAGGTTTCTTTGTCTAACAGCCTTGGCTGTCATAGACTCACTTTGTGAACCAGGCTAGCCTCGAACTCAAATGTTAAGAAAAGGAAGCCAGGCATGGTGGCGCACGCCTATAATCCCAGCACTCAGGAGGCAGAAGCAGGTGTATTGCTGTGAGTTCGAGGCCAGCCTGGTCTACAAAGTGAGTCCAGGACAGCCAAGGCTACACAGAGAAACCCTGTCTCGAAAAACCAAAAAAAAAAGAAAGAAAAAAAAAAAGAAAAAAGAAAAGGCTGGGCAGTGGTGGCGCATGCTTTTAATCCCAGCACTGGGAAGGCAGAAGCAGGTGGAGCTCTGAGCTCAAGGACAGCCTGGTCTACAGAGTTCCAAGGCAGCCACATAGAGAAACCCTGTCTCAACACATAACAGAAGAAAGACAAAAAAGAAAGGAAGAAAAAAAAAGGTGGACTCTGTGCTTCCTACATCACTAGGAGGGAGGATCATTTATTTCTTTTTTTCCACACTGCTGGGATTAAAGGCATGCGCCACCACACCTGGCCAGGGGAGGCTTATTTCTGAAGAGCAGAGTGACCTGTGTGAGCACTCTAAAGACTTGAATGCATCCGAGAGAGCCCGAGTAATGGGGCGGCCCTGGGAAGAAACACAGAGGACTCTCAGAGCATGGGTGATTAGTCCATCTGACATAAAAGTTGCTGATGCAGCGTTTACAACACCAGGATCCCAGTGTCAGCACCTCACTGCATTTACAGTGATAAACTTAAAAAAGGAGGCAAACAGCCTCCACTCACATAATTCCACATTTCTGAGTGTAAATCCAGATGTTTCTAGCTGGCTTCCCTATCTTATTTTTAATTTTAATTTGTATTATGTGTGTGCGTATTGTGCCCTTACATATGCCTGCATACCATGTGCCTGGTGCTCTCAGAGGCCAGACAACTGTAAACCCCCACGCAGATGCTGAGAAGTAAACCTGGGTCCTCTGCGTGAACAGCAAGGACTCTCGACTGCTGAGCCATCTCTCCAGACACTAACTGGGTTCTTTAAAAAGTGTTGCACAAAATTCTAAAATTAAGTAATGCATACACACTAGCATTTACATAAACTGGCACAAAGTGAATAAATATATTCAAAGGAGCAGATCTGCAAGTCAGATTACTTACTAGAGGGAACACACTTGGTCCCACGCGCCCGGGGTCCTCTACTGGAAGTCATTCTGATGCTCCTGACAGGTGAGAACCAGCCCTTACAACCATCAGTCCCTTCTCCTCCTACCTCTGCTGGTGGGAGGAGACATGTATCTCAAGGGACATCAAGATAGACCCTACCTGTCCCTAGACACCTTTTGAATCTCTTAGTATCCACACACTCCTAGACATTTTACGTGGAATCTATTTTTAAAGTTGCCAACATAACAGGCATAAAATAATGTGAAAATGGATGAACAAATTCAGGTTCAACAAATGCTTACTAACACGGGACATGTTTAAATACTTCTTTTTTGAGACAGGGTCTCATGAGCTGGCTTGAGTTCACAGTGTAAACCAGGATGGCCTTGAACTTGCCACAGCCCTCCAGCCTTTGCCCCTAAGTGCACAGATTACTAAAGTCACCACACCCAGCTCTTCAATATTTCCTTTAATGATCCATTAAGAGCTCCACAAGCAGGAGCGTTATGGAGCACTTACAGCTGCGGGTCTCGGCTCCTATAAATCTTCCCATCCTGCTTGCTGAGGTATTGATCGATCTCATCTTCAACCACGTTAGGAGCACCGAAGGCCTTTAACCCTAGTGAGGTCGATGATGTTTCCATTTCAGAGGAGGGTCCAGCAAGGTTGGAGGGAAACAGGAACAACAGATCGCCATGCCTGTTCAAAGAACAAAACATCACAATGCCATCCTCTCCTCCAAAATCAAACCGCATAGTTTGGTGTGGAGATGTGCACCCCGACAGCTTCAAAGACAATGCTACCATTTAAAGGCCTACATACGCAAGTTCCTGATTTTAAGAGAACAGAATTCTTTGTTTCTAAGCATTATACACACAAGTCAAGATTCTCTGAAACTTAATTTCTCTAAGGAAATGACTTTAAAAGCTGTGAACCGCACCTAGCCATGCCGTGCCCACCTGGGCCTCGGTGGCAGCCCTCCTGTTCCTTGTCTGTCTGCATGCCTCTCCCGCTCAGCCTGGGGTCCAGCTCTCCAGCCACAGCTGTCATCTAGGCCACACACACTCTCAGGTTATGTCCCTCTGTGTAGCTCATACACAAGCACCTAGTCATGGGTGAGGTGAACACTGACTCACAAGCATCCACACCAGACGGGGCAACCACTGGCTTGCAAGATATTGTTTGTCTGTTTGTTTGTTTTTGTCAGCTTGACACAACCTAAAGTAATATAATGGGGACCCACAACTGAAAAACATGCCTCGCCTGGCCGTGGTCTACTTGCTGTGCTCTAACCTGACATGACTTGTGGCTAAAAATGTTTCCTCTCTGACGCTATTCACAGAACCAATGTGGGTCAGGCCTGACCAGAGGTAGCTTGTGGCACTAAATCAACTCCAGCCCTTGAAGACAGGAGGTGAGAGAACACTTGGCAAACTTTCAGCTGCCATCAACAGGATGCACAAGAAAGAAGCTGTGCTCAACACAAGCCAAAAGAGCCATGTCTGCAAGTATGAGCACTGCAGACAGGAACCTCCCGGCAGCACAGCAGCCGCAGCTCCCAAGAGCCGCCCTTGCCTCCTCAACCCTGCACAGTTCACAGGCGAATGCCTGCACACTGTAACCAGCTCTTCTGCTTTTAGTCGTGGATTAGATATTCCCCAACACCTCTAGCTATAACACACTTGGCTCAGACACCGGATCAATCTTAACAAACAGACCCTAAGTACACTGCTAAGCGCTGAAGGTGAAGCGTGCCCAAGGACGCTAAATCCAGCAGTGACGCCAGCAGGAACAGAAAGGACACAGCCAAGGCCAGGACGAAGAACCCGAGGCTCAGAGACTGCAGTGTTAACTGGGCAACAGGAGATGAGGCCTTGAGCTCCCTGACACGTAAGACTGCTGAGCCTGAAACTGCCACATAAAGCAAACGATGCGGCAGGCTTGGTGCTGCACACCTGTGGTCCCAGTGCCTGGGATGGGAAAAAAACAAGAGGGCTACAAAGTCAAGATCGGCCTTAGCTTGACATCACGTTCCAGGCTTAAATAACACGAGACTCTGACTTAAAAAAACAAAAACCCCAGATAACTACGGGAGGTCTGAACACCTGAGAGAATCAAGAACTCAAAATGGAAACCAAGAAGAACGCGAGTCTGCTTCCATCAGATGCACTGCAGGGAAAAGTCTCCTCCAAGGCTCTAACCAGGCGCCTGCAGAAGGAGCAGAATCCAGGCAGCTTTGAGGAGCTGAAGACAAAACCAGAAAGGAGCGCAGCTCCACAGCACCCTCTTGTGCTTACACAAGTAAGTGCCACTAAAATCAACCTGGATTAAATAGACTGTCCTCACACCTCCCTCAATACAAAAGTTACATGGAAATAAATTCACACAAGCAGTTGGGTACGGTGGTAGCGCACGCCTTTAATCACAGCACTCGGGAGGCAGAGGCAGGAGGATTGCTGTGAGTTCGAGGCCAGCCTGGTCTACAAAGTGAGTCCAGGACAGCCAAGGCTACACAGAGAAACCCTGTCTCGGAAAAAAAAAAAAAAAAAAAAAAAAAGAAAAACAGTATAAGTAAGACTTTGCCTCTGTCTTGGGCTCTGCCTCCCTCCCATCTGTCAAGGTAAATGAACAGCTTGCTCCTACATGGTCCCATGATGCCTGTTTACCACTCGGAGGCAAAAGAGCCAAGTTCCTGTGACTGAAACCCCGAGCCAAAGTAACCCTGTCCTCCTTCACTTCCTCAGGCGTTGTTGTCTGTCACAGAACAGGAGCGCTGACCACCCAGAACGTCACAGCCCACAGAAAGCTGTGCTTCTTTTCTTTAGTAGAGATGCTCCTGGGGATGGGACCCAGGATCTCACGTGCACTGAGCAGATGCTCCACCACAAGGCTAAATCGCCAACCCCAATAATTACATACAAATGTTCTGTACCACAATTATTTGTTGTTTTTCATGTTCTAATATTTGTTTTACTTCTGTCTGCATACACCTGTACCACACAACATGAGCGGCGGTCAGAAGACAGTGTGGTAATCAGTTCTCTCTACATGTATTTCCCGGAGATTGAACTCAGGTTGTCAGGCTTGGTGGCGATCATTTTTACTTGCTGAGCCTTCACACAATCCCCTATTTATTTATTTATTTATTTTAAATATAGGGTCTCACTATGTAACCAGGCTGGCCTGGAACCTGCAATGTGAACCAAACGAGCCTTGAATGCACCACCATGACCAGCTAATGGAAAATGACTTGTAAACAAGACTAGCCTTGAACGCAGAGATCCACCTGCCTCTGCCTCACAAGGGCTGGAAATAAAGAAGTATGCCAACATAACTGGCTCAAATAAATTTTTTAATAATTCATCTTATTTTTATTTTATTTTATATGAATTGCTGTGAGGGTGTCAGATCATTGGAACTGGAATTAGAGACAGTTGTGAGCTGCCATATGAGAGCTGGGAATTGAACCCAGGTCCTTGGAAGAGCAGACGGTGCTCTTAACCACTGAGCCATCTCTCTAGAGCCCTCAAATAAAGTATTTTAAAGTGAAAATACAAAAATAGAAAAACCAAAAAAATAAATAAATAAGCACTGTTTGTTCTTTCAAAGGTCCTGGAAGTTCAATTCCCAGCAACCACATGGTGGCTCACAACATCTATGATAAGATTTGGTGTCCTCTTCTGGCTTACAGACACACATGCGGACAGAATACCTTGTGAATAATAAATGATTTTTTTGCCGGGCGTGGTGGCGCATGCCTTTAATCCCAGCACTTGGGAGGCAGAGGCAGGTGGATCGATGTGAGTTCAAGGCCAGCCTGGTCTACAAAGTGAGTCCAGGACAGCCAAGGCAACACAGAGAGACCCCGTCTCGAAAAACCAAAAAAATAAAAAATAAAAAATAAAATAAATGATTTTTTTTTTAATGTTGGGTTTGTTTTTTTGTTTTGTTTTGGTTTTTGGTTTTTCGAGACAGGGTTTCTCTGTGTAGCCCTGGCTGTCCTGGACTCCCTTTGTAGACCAGGCTGGCCTTGAACTCACAGCGATCCACTTGCCTCTGCCTCCTGAGTGTTGGGATTAAAGGCATGCGCCACCACGCCTGGCTTAATAAATAAATCTTAAAAAAAAAAAAATTAGCCGGGCATGGTGGCACTCGCCTGTAATCCCAGCACTCAGGAGGCAGAGGCAGGCGGATCGCTCTGAGTTCGAGGCCAGCCTGGACTACAAAGTAAGTACAGGACAGTCAAGGCTACACAGAGAGACCCTGTCTCGAAAAACAAAAAAAGAAAACAAAAACAAAAACAAAAAATTACTAATAGAGAAACACATCAAATACAAAGAAACTAGCCAAGCGAAACACCTAAAGACATAAAACAGAAAACCACAGCGCCCTAGGACAGTGTGTTCTTGGGATAAACCAGAGCATCAGGCATGCTAGACAAGCACTCTGACACTGAGCCACATTGTCAGTCACTAACTTTTGTTTTTAAGATTTATTTATTTATTATTATGTATGCAGTGTTCTGCCTGCATGTATGCCTTCATGTCAGAAAAGGGCACCAGATCTCATCATAGATGGTTGTAAGCCAACACATGGTTGCTGGGATTTGAACTCAGGGCATCCGGAGGAGCAGTCTCAGTGAATTTAACCTCTGATCTATCTCTCCAGCCCACAAACAGACCTTAAAAGGAGCCGGAGCTGGGTATGGTGGCACATGCCTGCGTGAGTTCAAGGCCAGCCTGGTCTACAAAGTCCAGGACAGCCAAGGCTATACAGAGAAACCCTGTCTCAAAAAAACATAACCAAACAAAGAAAAAAGTAGCCAAAAGAAAAGATACACCACACCCCCCCACACACACACCAAAAAAGGAATAACCAAAATAATTTCATTACAGAGCAACAAGTCTGAAACTAGAAAATAGAAGAGTGGGAGCTACACAGAGTTCCAACAAAAAACAAATACTATTCTTACAAACACACATAAAATAAAGACAATTCAGTTAATTCTCAGCTGTCTGTATGCAGGGTAGTCACAGAGGCATGTGAGGACACTGAGAAAGCAGCCTCCTCAAGCCAATGAGAAATACTTCATACCTGATGGCACCTCGATCTTGGACCCCTGGTCCCTAAAACAGTAAGGAAATAAATTGCTACCATCTAAGTAAATATTACATCTATCATTAAAGACACAATCTAAAGGCAATCATAGTAGTATAGGCCTGAATCCCAGAACAGAGGAGGCAGGGGTTCAGGCCAGCCTGGACAATAGAGTTGCAGGCCAAGCAGGATAATATAGTAAGACCCTGTCTCAAAATAACAACAGGGGATGCAGTGTAGGCTAGCCTTGAACGGACGTCCCGAACGCCTTCTGCTCTCTTACTGCACAGCCCAATGCACACGGCTTATCTGAGAAACCTGCTCTCGGTAGCTTCTTTCTCTTTTCCTCCTCAGGACAAGGTTGTGATCTGTAGCCCAGACGAGCCTCATCATCTGGCCTACAACAGTAAGTTCTGGGCATACCCTGGTAAATTAAATTTCCTTTCTTTATCTACTTATGAGAACAGCTTTTAAAAACACAGCCAGGGGGCTGGAGAGAAAGCTCAGTGGTTAAGAGCACTGCCTGCTCTTCCAAAGGACCCGGGTTCAATTCCTAGCACCCACATGGCAGCTCACAACTGTCTGTAATACCAAGATCTGACACCCTCACACCAATGCACATAAGTTAAAAGTAAATAAAATATTTTTTAAAAAAAGAACAACGCTGGGCGTTGGTGGCGCACACCTTTAATCCCAGCTCTTGGGAGGCAGAGAGGCAGGAGGATCACTGTGAGTTCAAGGCCAGCCTGGTCTACAAAGTTAATCCAGGATAGACAAGGCTACACAGAGAAACCTTGTCTCAAAAAACAAAGAAGAAGAAGAAGAAGAAGAAGAAGAAGAAGAAGAAGAAGAAGAAGAAGAAGAAGAAGAAGAAGAAGAAGAAGAAGAAGACAGCCAGAGAGGTGCAGTGGCACACGTCCATGATCCCAGCGCTCAGGAGGAAGGAGGCAGAACAGTGCGTTCAAGGTAAATGTGAGTGGCATAGGAAAACTCTGTCTCAACACAACAAAACAAAAACAAAAACAAAAACATGAAAAACAAACAAAAAAACTAGACTTCTAACTTCTAACAGTTGAACACTTGCCTCCTTCCATGTGTGAAGACTTAAATCTAACCCACAACACCAACACCAGCAGCTCCCGCAGCTCTGCTAGGGCCTGAGCTCAGCTGCCAGCACCCACACCAGGCAGCCCACAGCCACCTTCCCGCCCCCCCCCACCACACAAAAACCTCAGTGCTGGCTGTGGGATAGGCAGGCACTCTACACCCAAGTAAAAGTGGCGCTGTTACAAGGATGGCAAGGCCCAGCGAAGGGAAGAGGCAGGGAAGGAACGGCAGCATAAACTCAATTTCTGTAACATTGCTGAGAAATGGCTGCTGAGGAGGCTCTGTACGTGAAGGTGCCTACTGACAAGCCCAGCGACCTCAGCTGTATCCCAAGGACCCAAAGGAGAGAAGTAATTTCCCCAATTTGTCACGGACCTCTACACCTGAGAGCATGCACACGCACACCCAACAAAATGAAATGAAGTAAATTATTGTTGTTTTGAGACAGGGTCTCACTATGTAGCTCTGGCTGTCCCGGGTCTCAGGAGATCAGGGCAGCCAGAGACTATAGACTCGGCTGGCTTTGAACTCACAAAAAGCCGCCTGCCTCTGCCTCCCAAGTGCTGGGATTAAAGCCGTGTGCTACTAAGCCTAGCTATAAATTTTTTTTAAAAATTGGTTTTCAAAATGCACAAACCCTTCCTCAGGGTAGAGGATGCAGCCCAGGGCAAAGGGCTGACTACCACATTCAGAATCCGAGCTCCCACTTCCGCTTCATAAAGCCTCGAGGCCTGAATCACCTACTTAGCAAGAGCTCACTCCAAAATAAGTAAAAACACAGGCACAAACCATCTATAAAGTTCAAAGAAAATACGACGTGAGCCACCCTGGTGGAACCGGTCACCAGGAGCAGAAGGGAAAGGCAGAACTAGTACAGGGTGGGCCAGCAGGTGCCAAGTCTCTGCAGGGTAAATGATGTTATCACCACACATCCTAATCTATGTACCTCAAAGTGATAAACTGCCAGGATAGTCTCCTGTTCTGCCGAGCCAGCAGGCTTACTCTCACAGACCCGGCAAACCAGCATCCCCAACTCTGCAGGCTCCATTGCTGCCGTCACTCACCTCTGCACTTAAGGCACGGAAGCGGTCACAGACTGCGACCTGACTGAGCCCCAGCAACACCATAAACACAGCAGTGAGTGGCTTTGCCAAAGCTCCACTGACACTGGGCCACCCTATCTGTTTCTTGGTCTGAGCAGGGCTGACACAACAACCTCTTCCCAAAGGGAGGAACTCTAAGCCTCTCGTGCAGACAAGGCACTGACCCAAGACCATACCCTTCTCCTGACACCACTCCAGAATCCTACAGGCGACTGGCGTAATCTGACTGCTGCTCACTGGAGAGCAGCGTGATGCCTGTAGCGTGGGCAGTTGACAGGGCCATCACTAGTGCAGTACCCACAGGTAAGCAGAGGCCAGCAGCCACAGGTGGAACACTGGCTCTAGTCCCTCCACCTGCCTGCTTCCCACTGGCTGGACACTTACTTGATTTTTAGCAAATGGAGGGACTTGCTGGGCGACGCTGTTATCTCTCCAGTCTTGTTTCTATTGATGTAAACGGAGAAGCCGTTGTTGTGGAAGCCAAACTCCTTTGCAACCTACAAGCCCCAAACAACAGAAATGCAATGAAACATCCAAGCATCACAAGACCACAGCCTGACAAGACCATGGGAAGAGCACACAGTAAAGTGAGGAAATGCTCATCAGACACTCCCTTGTGTCATTTCACAAGAAAACCTGAATTGGTCACACCAGTGCCAATTCAAGTAAGTGGTCCACAGGAAGCAAAGGTCTTGTATAAATAATGTGAAAGTTGAAACTAAGCCAGACATGGTGGTGCATCCTTGTAACGCCAGCACTCAGGAGGCAGAGGCAGGTGGATCGCTGTGAAATTGGGCCCAGCCTGGTCTACAAAGCGAGTCCAGGACAATCAAGGCTACACAGAGAAACCCTGTTTCGAAAAACCAAAAAAGAAAAAAAAAAGTTGAAACTACTCAAGAGTAGCAGCCATGTGCGGCAAGATAACTACGATTCTGACATAAAAATCCAATTCCAATCATAAAACCACAGAGAAAAACGGAGAGCAGAATGATGCTGCAAAGTGAGCTGGGCTGGCCGGGCGTGGTGGCGCACGCCTGTGATCCCAGCACTCGGGAGGCAGAGGCAGGTGGATCGCTGTGAGTTCGAGGCCAGCCTGGTCTACAAAGCAAGTCCAGGACAGCCAGGGCTACACAGAGAAACCCTGTCTCGAGAAAAATAAAAATAAAAAATAAGCTGAGTGTACTGGCACAGGCCTTTAATCTCAGCACTCAGGAGGCGGAGGCAGGCGGATCTCTGTGAGTTCAAGGCCAACCTGGTCTACATAGTGAGTTCTGGGTCAGCCAGGGATACACAGAAAAACCTTATCTCAAAACAAAACAAATTATGTATAATGGATCATTCTAAACATGCCTCTATAATTCCCCTGTGACATAACTCATGTTTTTCTCCAAATGTTTGTTTGAAACATGGTCCTTGCTGTGTGTGAGGAAGGGTCTCAGTCCATGGCCGAGGCAGGCCTTAAGCCTCTCTCATCTCAGCCTCCTAAGACAAGACCTTAAGTGTTACCACTGCAATTGCCTCTAAATTTTCATTCTCAAAAATTGCTCTTGCAGAGTACTTTGACATCTCCCTGTGGTCTAGCAGAGATCAACTACCTGACATTGAGGCAAGAGGACTGCTTAAAGCAGCAAGCCACCTCACAGAGTGAGACGTCCTCCCTCCCTCCCTCCCCCTGCCCTCCACACAGTGATCCAGCAGCTGGCCAGCCAATCTCACAAAGGGCCATACAAGCGACAACTGAGGGCAAAGCAAAAAGCAAACAAGAGAAGGCAGACGGGAGCACTAGAGAACAGGGCAGACGGGAGCACTGCAGAACAGGGCGGACGGGAGCACTGGAGAACAGGGCAGACAGGAGCACTAGAGAACAAGACAGACAGGAGCACTGGAGAACAGGGCCCAGAGACAAATGTCACAGGTACCTTTTTCAAAAATGTTGCAGCCGTTTCTCTCTTTGTTGCTGTGATCCTCTTCACTCCATCCGGGGACTGGACGCGGATTATCTACAGTGAGTCAGGTGAGATGAACCTAGTGAGTTTGTTGCGGTTTTTTTGTTTTTTGTTTTTTGTTTTTGAGACACAGTTTCTCTGTGTAGCTTTGGCTGTCCTGGACTGGCTTTGTAGACCAGGCTGGCCTCGAACTCACAGAGATCCTCTTGACTCTGCCTCCCCAAGTGCTGGGATTACAGGCGTGCATCACCATGCCTGGCCCAGCATTTGTTTTACACACACTCACACAGGGACACAGAGTGGGGCTGGTGAGATGGCTTATCCATCAAATTCATTGCTTGTTCTTCCAGAGGACCTGGGTTCAATTCCCAGCAGCCACATGGTATCTCACAACCATATGGAATTCCAGTTCCTGGGGGATCCAATGCCCTAGCTGGCCCCTTAAGACCCAGGCATACACATAAAACAAATATACAAATCTTAAATGTAAAACTCCTGAAATCAACTTCAGAAGAGTATACTAATCCTTCACAACCTGAGAACGGCAAGTTAAGACCCACTGGTGCCCACGAGCACCTTTGGACTATCTGAACAAACCGCTTTGCCTCAGTAAAGGTCATTACAGTAGTGGGAAGTTTTAAAAGCAGATGTCCCTGCTGATGCCGCGCCTTTTTCTAGGCAAGCCGTCTGTGGTGGTAAATGTTAGCGCTAAGACAGTCAGCCTCTGAGGTTTCTCTGCATCAACCCTGCATCTCCAGGGTGAGAACTACAGAGAGAATCGGAGACCCTTAAACGGAGCTGCCCTCAGAGAAAAGCCTTAACTCTTAACCTGCCGGCGGTGGCGGCCCTTGTCTGTGCTACTGGAACTGAGGTAGCTGAGGCAGGAGGATGTCAAGGTCAAGGCTCGCCTAGAATAAAGTAGTAAGACTGCCTCAAAAAGCAAAGCAAAGCTTCTCAAGAGCTGTACTTTCCTGGAAACCCATGGACTCCATAAGGCGGTGGTGGTCTTTGGCACGCAGGGAGCTTCTGCAGGCCGAAGGCACTCAGCATAGTTCCCAGAAACCCCAAATGCCCCTCAGAGTTGACAACTCTTCTGTCGGGCCAGCGTGTTACTCGCATCATCCTCCAGCCCCTGCCACATTCACTCTGGAGTGAAACTCGCCCAGGCTAACTCCAGCCCCTGCCACATTCACTCTGGAGTGAAACTCGCCCAGGTTAACTCCAGCCCCTGCCACATTC
>OU015746.1:1210428-1260302 GCA_907169655.1 Acomys percivali | reverse complement strand
CTCTGGAGTGAAACTCGCCCAGGTTAACTCCAGCCCCTGCCACATTCGCTCTGGAGTGAAACTCGCCCAGGCTAACTCCAGCCCCTGCCACATTCGCTCTGGAGTGAAACTCGCCCAGGTTAACTCCAGCCCCTGCCACATTCGCTCTGGAGTGTAACTCGCACAGGCTAACTCCAGCTACTACAGCTATTGCTGGTTTTCCTCCTGTTTGACTGACGTGTTTGACGGGCCTGGGGTTTGACAGTCTCTACCGTCAGGCTAAAGAAAAATCGGCCTCCTTCACCGCACCGCCGTTTATTACGATGAGCAGGTAAGTGGTCAAGTTGTCTTCGTCAAAGAAGAGCCAGTCAGTCCCTCCCGCCAGGTTGCTGTCTGGCCCCTTGGCCATTTCCTCCGTGGGAAAGGGGTTCCCCTAACGATGCCCTCCTCCCGACGGCCTCCAACCTGAGTGAAATCGTGACGAGGCCCTGCTGGGATGGGATGGGATGGGGGGTCCGGGGGGAGGGAGGGAGGGAGAGAAAGCCCTCGGGACAGGAGAGATGGACGCAACCGGCTTCGGGGCCTGGGAGGAGGCCGAGGTCCCGCGAAGCAGCCTGCGACAGCAGGAAGGAGGGAGGCCGCTCCTCTCGGGCGGATCGCCCGGCCTCCTTCCCGCCGGCCCCTCCGGGCTCAGCGAGGGCAGGCACCTCCGCAGACCCAGGCCGAGCGGGAGAGGCCACCCGCGCGCAGCACCGTCTCGCGCCGGCCCGCCCCGGGCGCCGGCAAATCTGCTGCCTCATCCCCGGCGCCCCGCTCCCTCACGGCCGCCGCACTCACGATGCTCTCGGCCATGGCGGCCGCTCCTGTCTCCGGACTCGGACCCCGGGCTGCCGCCGCCTGCCTCCCCAAAGGCCTCGCAGTCCCGGCCTCGGCCTCGGCCTCAGCCCCGGCCTCCCGCCGCCGCCGCCACCGCCGCTCCAGCTTCGCCGCCCGGCTCCGCCGCCAGCGCCGACGTCCAGTGCGTCGCTCAACGCATTCCGCCCGGAGAACACAGAGGCGAAACAAGGTTCCGGCCGCGCCAACGGCCACGCGCACGCGCAGGCGCAGGCAGCGGCGCGCTTCCCCCCCTCGGCCCCGCCCCACCGAGGGGCGTGTCCCCGGGCGGGGCCTCCCAGGCTACCCAGCAAGAAGAGTGCGGAGGAGAGAGGCTTTTTAAAGCCGTACAGAAAAGGCCCCCAGGAGAGACAAGCATCGAGGTCTCACTATAAATAAATAAATAAATAAATAAATAAATAAATAAATAAATAAATAAATAAATAAATAAATAAATAAATAAATAAATAAATAAATAAGTAAATAAGTAAATAAGTAAATAAGTAAATAAGTAAATAAGTAAATAAGTAAATAAATAAATAAATAAGTAAATAAATAAGTAAATAATAAATAAGTAAATAAATAAATAACCACTAAGGCAGTTCTGTACCGTCTTCAAAAAATTCCAGCAATGTTCTACAGCGTCTCCTTTTTTTTTTTTTTTTAAGATTTATTTATTTATTATATATTCGGTATTCTGCCTGCATGTACACCTTAACTCCGGAAGAGGGCACCTGATTTCATTATAGATGGTTATGAGCCACCACCATGTGGTTGCTGGGAATTGAACTCATGACCTCTGGTAGAGCAGACAGTGCTCTTAACCACTGAGCCATCTCTCCAGCCCTACAGCCGTCTCCTTTTACACTAAATGTTGTAACTTAATGCGTGTGATTTGGAAGCAGGAGATGTATGAATCTCTCTTTTTTTTTCTTTAATATTTTTTTCGTTTTTGTTTTTAAGATCTGTTAGGTGGGCTGGAGAGATGGCTCAGTGGTTAAGAGGGCCACCTGCTCTTCCAAAAGGTCCTGAGTTCAATTCCCAGTAACCACATGGTGGCTCACAACCATCTGTAATGTAATATGGCGCCCTCTTCTGGCTTGCAGGAGTACATGCAAACAGAGCACTGTATACATAATAATAAATAAATAAATCTAAAAAAAAAAAAAGATCTATTATGAATACAGTGCTCTGCCTGCATGTACACCTGCAGGCCAGAAGAGGGCAAACAGATCTCGTTATAGATGGTTGTGAGCCACCATGTGGTTGCTGGGAATTGAAGTCAGGCAGACCTCTGGAAGAGCAGTCAGTGCCCCATGAACATCTCTAATTTTTTTTTTTTTTTTTTTTTTTTTATCCGAGGCAGGGTCAAGCATCTCTTAGGCTAAAAGCCACCAGTTTGGGGTTTGAATGTTGGTTTTGGCTTCTGGTTTTTGTTTTGTTTTGAGACAAGGTCTTACTGACTATAACCTTGGCTCACCTGAAGCTCACTCTGTAGACCAGGCTGGCTTGGAACTTGCAGTGAGCCTGGCGGTGGTGGCGCACGCCATTAATCCCAGCACTCGGGAGGCAGAGGCAGGCAGATCGCTGTGAGTTGGAGGCCAGCCTAGTCTACAAAGTGAGTCCAGGACAGCCGCTGCTACACAGTGATACTCTGAGGATTTAAAGGAGTGCCACCACTTTTAACTTAATGGCGCAGTCTCCAAGTGTATGTAACCTCTTTGTGGGAAAGACTGTAAGCTTTGTCACAGGGGAAAGCAGTCTTGGCGGGCTTTACCCTGGGACACACCATGGATACTCCCTGAGATTAACCTTGAGATAGATTGGGCAGAGCCATCCTGGACCTGGAATTCAGGAAGCAGACCTGGGGACTCCACCTGGACTATTGTTTTCCTAGGAGACCCCTCTTCGCACAGTGAGACAGGCAGGCGGAGAGGAGAGAACAGCAGCAGGTTCAGACCGGGCTTAAGCACACATGGGTCAGCACGCAGGCCAGAGACACCTCGGTACCCGTCCGGTGGAACGAATGCAGGAAGGTTCACTCTTTTTTCCCTTTAACCTTTTTTCCCTCTTGTGTAAGCTAGTTGGGTTGTATAATAAAGTTTAATTGTTAAGAAACAGAGCCTACACCTCTTTTTATATTTTAGACTGTTTTTTGGATGGATGGATGGATGGATGTTTTACAGATTCTTTCAACATAGCCCTAGCTATCCTGGAATTCACTATGTAGTCCAGGCTAGCCTCAAACTCAGAGATCCTCCTGCCTCTTCCTCTTGGGTGCTGGGATTACAGACATGTACCACCCTCCCTCTAGACTTTGGGGGGGCTGTTGGTTTGGTTTGGTTTGGCTTTTCAAGACAGACTTTCTCTGTGTAGCCTGGCTGCCCTGGAACCTCACTCTGTGCTCCAGACTGACCTCCATCTCACAGCTGTCTACCTGCCTCTGCCTCCCGAGTTTTTTTAGTTTTTTGAGATATGGTTTCTCTATGTAGCCTTAGCTGTCCTGGACTCGCTTTGTAGACCAGGCTGGCCTCAAACTCACAAGAATCCGCCTGCCTCTGCCTCCCGAGTGCTGGCGGATATTGATGACAGCTACACAACAAAAGCAAGGACCAGACACGGAGGGTGATAGAAACTGTTTAACTTTTTTGTTCATTTTTTGTTTGTTTTCAAGACAGAGTTTCTCTGTATAACAGTCCTAACTATCCTGAGAACTCGCTCTGTAGACCAGGCTGGCCCCGAACTCACTGATATCCTCCTGCCTCTGTCTCCCAAATGCTGGGATTTAAGGCATATGACACCATGCCCGGCTTTAGAAACCATTTAAAGTAAGATGATCAGGGCCTGGAGAGATGGCTCAACAGTTGAGATCATTAGCTGCTCTCCAGAAGACCTGGGTACATTCCCAGCACCCACATGGCGGCTCACAACCTGCTGTAACTCCAGTCCGATGGGACCTAATGGCCCCTTCTGGCGTAAAGACTAAATATCCATAAACATAAGATAAAAAAGAAGATAGTCTGGGGGACTGAGTGAATCAAGTTCGTGTGCCAAGCCCGATGACTCAAGCTTAATCCCCTAAACTCACAAAGTGGAAAGAAAAGCAAATTCTTGGACCCTCTGGGATCTTGCCATACATGTACACACACACACACACACACACACACACACACACACACACAGAGGCTGAATTTATTTTTTTAAGATGGGGCTGGGCATGAGAGACACATTTATAATCCCAGCACTTTAAAAGCAGAGAAAAGTGGTGCTCTGAGTTCAAGGCCAACGTGGTCCTACATAGCAAGTTCCAGGACACTGAGAGCTACACAATGAGACCCTGTCTCACCTAGGACAAAGGCGGCTAGGGCCGATAAACCTAGACTCACCAGGCAAGAAGGGACTTCAGCTGAAGAACTGCCCTGATCACACTGATTTGTGTGGCCCTACTGTGAGAGAACGTCATGACTGATGGTTGCTGTGGGGAGGCCCACCCCACTATTGGTAGCATCATCCCTAGGCAGGCCTGAGCTCTTTAGGAAAGCAAGCTGAGCACGAGCCAGAAAACAGGTCATTAAACAAGCGTTTCTCCAGAGCCTCTGTCTCCATTCCGTCCTGCAGGGTCTTCCTCTCCACGGGGCATAGTCATTTTCAAAGAAACCTTCAAGATCCTGCCTGAACTGCCCTTTCACTGGCTGCCAGCTGCTTTCTCCACCCTGACATGTCTATGGGCCAGGTATAAGCTAACATGCCCAGCCGGAATATTACATACAAGAGGAATTGATTAAGGTGGTGGTGGTGATGGTGCATGCCTTAATCCCAGCACTTGGAAGGCAGAAGCAAGTGGATCTGAGTTCAAGGCCAGCCTGGTCTACTGAGTAAGTTCCAGAACAGCCAGGGCTACACAGAGAGACCCTGTCTCAAAGAAAAATAATCCAGAGCTTTATGCAAAGTGACAGGAAAGTGCTCTCCCACTGAGCTACAACCCTAGCCTGATAGTAAACAGGTTACATAAGTGGATTATCCCCGGGGAGAGCTGCTGCTCCCTGGGCCTTAGTGGAAGCCTGGATGGAAAGGTATCTAAAGCTGACAGAAACAGTAGGGATATAGCTCTGCGAGGTCCTAGACTCCGTCCTCAACACTGGGGGTGGGGAGAAGGAAAAGAAAGCATTGCTGCTGCTGCTGCTGGAAGACACTGAAGGGCTCCGGGCAACGGTGCCGGTGCTGGTGCCGTGGGGGATGACAAAAGCCAGGACACACAGTGCCAGGCCATTCCAGGTCAGCAAATCTGTCTGGAATACACAGTTATGAGCCAGAACAACAGCAGACAAAGCCAAAAGTGGAGGCTGAGCCTGGAATGCCCATCAAAAGCTGAAATTTGCTGGGCGTGGTGGTGGCGCATGCCTTTAATCCCAGCACTAGGAAGGCAGAGGCAGGAGGATCGCTGTGAGTTCGAGGACAGCCTGGTCTACAACGTGAGTCCAGGACAGCCAAGGCTAACACAGAGAAACCCTGTTTTGTTTTGAAAAAAAAAAAGAAAACAGAAAAAGAAAAGAAAGCTGAAACTTAGGGGGTTTGGAATGAAATAGGGGAGGACACGAGGTGGGTACAGCAGGACTTTTCTCTCATCCTAAACATGTCTACAGAAGGGCTCTTCCTGATGTCCCTGAAGGGCCATGAGGCCACAATGGCACTAACAAACATATCTATATGTCTCACACCTGTCCCAGTCAGAAGCAAGGACGGGTCCAAGACCACACAGAGCTGGCGGCTGGTGCTGACCGCCTTGGAACACGCTGCTTTCTGTTGTTGCGTAGCCCGAGTCCTTTAGACTCAAGGACGGGGTGGTGGTCGTAACGGAACCCTACTTCTGAGGAGCGGGGAGGGAGGGAACATCTGGAATGTGAGCGCTGGTCTCTCCTTGCACCGGACAGACAACAAGGGTGCATTGTCGTCGCGCTGCCTGCGCGGCTCCTGGGGCTGCTACTATGAACCAGTCTGCAGGAATCAGGACCCTTCGAGGGTGCTGCTAGAACAGCAGCTGAGCCTGCCAGGCTGAGGCCACAGCGGGACTTAATAGTGACGGCCCTGAGCCAAGCACGGAGCCACCTTACCAAAGTCATGTTGTGCAGATATTAGGGGATCCCCAGAGCCAAGGCCAAGAAGTAGAGGCTAAGAAGAAAAAGCAGTTGCAGCTGCAGAAGCCAGAGCCCGCCTTGAGCTCTGAAGTGTGACTCTTCACATGATCTGGCTGTGATGGCTGTGTGGGTGGGGCCTGCAGCTATCCAGGCCTGGGCTGCACAGTTTAAAGAGAAGCCAGGGGGAGGCCATTACACCAGGACTGCAACCCATTCAGAGAGGCACCGGCCGCCTGTCTCTGCGGCTTTCTCAATCCATGTGGAGGATGGAGAAAGGAGAAAGCAGCCCCTTGCTGTCTCAGGTGAGCTAGCTCAGGGTGGTGATGTCTCTTAGCCCTATGGTCCTCTGGGAGGCCCCTGGACCAGGCTATAGTCTACCTGACTCCTGGCTCCACACCCACACCTGCCCCCACACCTGCCCCCACCCCCAGCCTGGCTGTGTGCTAGGATCTGTCATCAAGCAGATGCTAATGGGTGACTCTCAGACTGGGGTGGGGCTTCACTAACCAGATGGCTCCCCTTACCCATGTCTACACTGGGGTGCTAGCCTCTGTGGAGGTCTCCTAGGGGTCTGAGAAAAGCACTGACTCTGAGCAGGTGAGGGCAAGTGACATTCGAGGCTGACTTCGGACCCCGTGGCCTCAGACGATCTTAATGCTGCCAGGCAGGCTCTGCCGGGCTCACCCGCTCCGACAGACTCTGGCCAACATACATTCCGCTGCAAATTTAAGGTGAAGGAGCCATCCGTGCACCTAGACAAGCGGGCATGAAAGGAACAGCGTGACCCTGGTGGGGCCAGGACGTCACTCCCAAGTCAAACTGTCATTAGAAAAACCTCCCTGTAGAGGGCCTCTCACAACTGCCTCCTCCAGGCTGCTGTTCCTATCTAGTGGCTGCCTCTCTCTCTCTCTCTCTCTGCCCAGGAAGCCAGGCTTGGCAGTGCCCAGACTATCACACCTGGATCCTCTGCACCAGGTTCATTTGGTGGATCTGAGACGATGCAGAGAAATCAAGGTTGATTTCACAGAAGAGGGCAGAAGGGTGGTCACAGGATCAGCACCCCTGTCCCAGGCTGCCTGCACTTCTGACTTGGGTGGGAAAGTCCCTCCTGGGGCTGCCCAAAGTCAGTGCTGGGGCTACTACAGACTGATTCCAAATGCAGGGAAGCAGACCGTCTGCCATGAGTCTGCTGTATGGAAGGAACGGAAAGCCTGACCCATGAATTTCAAGTCTGGGCAAGACCACAGCTGCTCTCTGCTTCACAAGTGTGTGGAAGAAAGGGAGTGCGTAGCCAGATGTGGTGGTGCACACCTTTAATCCCAGCACTCGGGAGGCAGAGGCAGGCGGATCTCTGTGAGTTCCAGGCCAGCCTGGTCTACAAAGTGAGTCCAGGACAGCCAAGGCTACACAGAGCAACCCTGTCTCGGGGGAAAAAAATTTTTTAAATGTATTTTATCTATGGGTGTTTTATCTGCATGTACACCCACAGGCCAGAAGAGGGCATCAGATTCCAGTACAGGTGGTTGTGAGCCTGAAGTGCCCAAGTCAGGAAACCTCACAGACCACCAGAGCCCAGCCAGAGGCAATGTACACAGGGTCTTTTTTATTGATCCTGCTCTGGAGCAAGGACCATCCGTTCCCCAGAGGCTGAGGAAGGAGGGCGGCCTTGATTCCTTAGAGTACAAGGTTTTTAAAGGCAGAAACTGCAAGCGGTACTTTCCAGCCTTGGCATCACATAACTGGGTAAGGGGCACAGGGGACGTTGGCCTTAATTGATAAGGTACTGGGCAGAGGAGCTTTGAGTCATGCTGCAGGGGGACTCTTTCTTTCTTTCTTTCTTTCTTTCTTTCTTTCTTTCTTTTTTTTTTTTTTTAAGATTTATTATATATACAGTGCTCGCCTGCATGTACACCTGCATGTGAGATGAGGGCACCAGATCTCATTATAGATGGTTGTGAGCCACCATGTAGTTGCTGGAAATTGAACTCAGGAGGACCTTTGGAAGAGAAGTCAATGAGTGCTCTTAACCTCTGAGCCATCTCTCCAGCCCCTGCAGGGGGACTCTTATCTAGACATTTCATCTGCTGTAGCTGTTACACTGCAAGGTCTCCCACACAGTTGGGGAAGGGGAAGCTGGCCCTAATCTGATAAAGTGAGCTTTTGTTTGGATCCCACGGAAGCGAGTCCCTTGTCTAGCTCCCAAGGAAGTTGACTTCAAGCTGATTGAGCATCGGCAGGGAGGGGGCTTCTGCTCAGGGAAGCTAGCCCTGTCCAGTTCCCAAATGTGATTGCTGGGAATTGAACCCTGGAGGACGAGACAGTGCTCTTAACCACTGAGCCTTCTCTCCAGCCCCTAATTTTTGTTTTTGTTTTTGGTTGTTGTTGGGTTTTGGGTTTTTTTTTGGGGGGGGGGGGGGGTTGGTTTGGTTTTTTTGAGACATGGTTTCTCTGTGTGTAGCCTTGGCTGTCCTGGACTCACTTTGTAGTCCAGGCTGGCCTCGAACTCACAGAGATCCGCCTGCCTCTGCCTCCCGAGTGCTGGGGTTAAAAGCGTGCGCCACCACGCCTCGCTGACCTGCCCAGTCTTTACCATAGACCTTCCATGGTGCTGCCATCACACTGTCCCAGTGGGAGTCACACACCTACCCTGGAAGGCAGTGATCTAGGACTCTCCCTGCCTAAGCAGGACAAGGCCACAGGTCCCCAGATGTCCAACTCTTCAAGCCTTTACTTTCTCCCACAAGCTTTCCCTACGCCACCCTGTCCTCGCGGCCCCTCCCTTACCCCCTGGTGGATGTCCCGGAGTCTGAGTGGCGTCTGAGAGGCTGAGGTCCCACCAATGCATCCTCTGAGTTTCCTTTTCCTCTGCAGGACACTGGCAGCCAGGAGCAGCCACTCACCAGGAACGGTCAGCCTGCTGCAAACAGCTCAGCTCCAGCACTCTGGAAGGACCGTAAAGGGGCCTGGGGCTGCGGATGCTGTCCTGGGGCAAAGCACCGGGCCAGGAGGGAAGACAGGGTCTCTTGCCTCCCCCTCTCCCTAGGGAGCAGCTGTGTCAAATATCTGACTTTCCTCTCTAACTTCCTCTTCTCCTTGCTGGCCTTGCTGGCCCTTGCTGCAGGGCTCTGGGGCCTAGCCGTTAAAAGGTCTGTCGGGAATGGCTGGGATGGACCACTGCCGACCGACCCCATGCTAGTGCTGGTGCTGGGAGGCCTGGTGGTCAGCGTGGTGAGCCTGTCTGGATGTCTGGGCGCTCTCTGTGAGAACAGCTGCCTATTGCGCTGCTACTGTGGGGCTGTCCTCTCCTGCCTGGCACTGGAAGCCCTGGCGGGGGCTCTCGTGGTGGCCCTGTGGGGCCCGCTGCAGGACGGCCTGAAGTACACCCTTCATGTGGCTATCGTCCACTACCGGGATGACCCAGACCTGCACTTCCTCCTCGACCAAGTCCAGCTGGGGCTGCAATGCTGCGGGGTAGCCTCCTACCAGGACTGGCAACAGAACCTGTGAGTGTCCCCCACCACACTCCACCCGGGTGAGAGAAGGAGAGGTCTGAGCCGGGTGGCGGTGGTGGCGCACGTCTTTAATCCCAGCACTCGGGAGGGAGAGACAGGTTGATCTCTGTGAGTTCGAGGCAAGCCTGGTCTACAAAGCTGAGTCCAGGACAGTCAAGGCTACAAAGAGAAACCCTGTCTCGAAAAACCAAATAAATAAATAAATAAGAGGAGAGGTCTGGATGCCTCACCTGACCATCTGCATTCGTATGTGCATGTCCTCATGTGCACATACAACCACATGCCTTGCACTCCTGTTTCCACATACCAGTACACAAGAGCACTTGTGTGCGTGCAAGTGCACTCTCATATGCGCTCACATGTCCCTTTTATATAAACACACAGTGAAGTCTCATACTGAGACACACACATACATCATACACACATAGACAGACGTGCAAGCGTGTGCACTTACTCATGAAGGGTGGGGAGCTTGCCTTTGCCTGGGGTCTTGAGCCTGAATGAGCCCAACTTTTGGCCAACTCTATCTAGGGCCCAGATTCAGCTTTTCCATTCTCCACGCTGTCCCTCCAGGTAGGGGGCCTTAATAAAGAGGCCGAGCAGTAGACACCCAAAAAATAAGTTTTTTTTTTTTTTTTTTAATCTCGTATCATTTCAGTGTCAAGAAAAACCCCTTAGGGTTAGCTCAGGCTAACCTAATCTATGACTCCACAGATCTATATGTATGTGTTCATGCGAGTGTGATTAAACTGCCAATTTATGCATGACACAGTGTTTTATGTACTGCTTGAGGGTCCCTGTTTTGTCTACTTCCTCCAATGCACAGACACCCTGAGCAGCACCTGTCCCTGCTGTGACCTCCAGGATAAAAGTATGCTCCTTCTGGAAGCCTCTGAAGCCGTGGAGACAGAGGAGGTTCTAAAGACTGGCTACTTGTTCCCAACCTAGTTGCAACATATTGTGCCTGCCAAGCTCCTGGCACCCTGCAAAGCACCCCCAGGTCACTGGGAGAACTGGCCTCATCACAGAGTGTACTCTCTGTGGGTGGTAGTCAGGGCCAGTAAGGTCCAGACCTGTGGAAAACTGCAGCTCAGGCTCCTTAGCCACCACGAAGCTTCTCATATCTCTGAGCCTTTTACTGCTGCCCAGTAAAAACTGCTTCTTACTGCAGCCCATTCTAGAAGCTTCTACAGGAGCTTAATCTACTTCCTCTCTCACGCTGCCTGCTCAAATAAACTCACAGTGTGGACGGGGCAAAGTCTTCTCTTACCTCCTCACTAAACATTTCTTTGCCTGCCAAGACAGACACTCCACCCCTGGTCTGCACCGCAATACAGAAACTGGGGTCTTCTGTGTGTCTGGGGGGGTGGGGGGGTGGGGGGTTGTGTAAGGGGGGCGGAATTTTGAAGGCAGGCCTTCTCTCCAAGACTAAACCTTCTCTGCCCTGCAGGTACTTTAATTGCAGCTCTCCCGGGGTGCAAGCCTGCGGCCTTCCTGCATCCTGCTGCATCAACCCCCAGGAAGAGGGAGCGTCAGTGAACACTCACTGTGGCTTCGGGGCACTGCACCTGGACCCGAGTGCAGCTGGACAGGCAGTCCACCTGCGGGGCTGCTGGCCTGTACTGCAAGGGTGGCTGCGAGGGCACATGCAGGCCATAGGAGGCTGTGCCATCACTGTGGCCATGATCCAAGGGATGGAACTCCTGCTAGCCACCCTCCTCCTAAGGGCTCTTGACAGCTGCCCAAAAGGCAGCAGAAGACACTGACCCCGCCTGCTGTGAGCTGCTAGCACCACCCTCCCACTGAGCAGAGCTGAGAAGACTCTGAGGCAGTCCCAGGCCTCTGCTCACCTTCCAGAGAAGTGTCAGAGTGACTGCCCGTGGGACAGACCCCTAGGCTTCTGCTCCCGGCCATGGCCTCTTTGCTGCATCTATTCTGTCAGTCCCCAAGGCCCACCCTGGTGGACTCTATGCTGCCCCAATTTTACAATTTCACTCCTACTCAGAAGCCGTCTAAGCCCAAGGCTGGTTTTTGCAAAGGCCACCATGGCCTGTGTCTGAGCTCGCCTGCTTCCCACTGGGTGACAGGAAGTGCAAAGCCTGAGGGAGGTCCTGCTCCCTCCCTCAGCCACCAGCTCTGAGCTGTCTCACCCTGGCGGTGCCTCCTTTCATCGCTTCTGGCTCCTCACAGGCTCCCCCTCCTGCTTTGTGGTCTTCCAGATTCGATGCTCTGCGATGGCCAGGCCACACCCTCTAGGAAATTTTGTTGGTAGGAGGAAGACTTTGCTGGTCGGTGTGTACATTCATGTTTGCATAGTAAACTGCTGATCTCACAGCGGCTGGCACTGTCTTTCCTCAGTCAAGCCAGTAGGGCTGACCTAAGGCAGCGGGGAGTGGGGGGTGGGGGTGGGGTGGGGAGTATGGGGGGGTGAGGTGGGGGTTGCCTCTGAAAGCTATTTTCTTTTCTTTTCTTTTTTTTTTTTTTGGTTTTCCGAGACAGGGTCTCTCTGTGTAGCCTTGGCTGTCCTGGACTCACTTTGTAGACCAGGCTGGCCTCGAACTCACAGCGATCCACCTGCCTCTGCCTCCCGAGTGCCGGGATTAAAGGCGTGCGCCACCAAGCCCGGCCTGAAAGCTATTTTCTGCTCATGCCCAAAGAACAATCCTACATTTACCCTAAGCCCTGTGGGTGCCTTGGGGTGAGTTTGCCCATGTGCCTTACCCCTAGGCATGGAGCCCTCAGGTTACTGAGGGCACACAGCAGGCGTTAGCTGTCAGTCGTAGGGTGGATTGGGATGGGGGTGGGTGGAAGGATGGGGGGGTGGGAGTCGGGGGAGTGGGGGGGGTGGGGGCTACTCACTTATTAGACACCTGTGTTTAGGTTTCCAGTTTTTGTTCGTTCCCACTGTCTAGGATTCACCGACTAAAACCACCAAAGTGTCGTGGCCAGGATCATATGATGTCCAGGACCTCTAAGCCAAGCCTCTGTGGTGAACGTGGCCCATGGGAATGCTCTGTTCTATTCCTGGCCAGTCTCTCCTGCCTCCACCTGCCCTGGCCCTTCCTCAACGGAGCTGGCAAAGGACCCTACCACAGACACACCTGTTGGGCGCGGATCACACCCAGTGGTGGTGCCGATCCTGCTTCAGCTCCTGCGCATGCGCGGATAAGGGCACGTCAGCAATGTTTCTCGTTCCCCCTCCCGCATGAGGTATGCTAATGAGGCAATGGCCAGAGGGCCAATCCCCCCTCCCGCACGGGGGAATGCTAATGAGGCATTGGCCGGTGGACCAATCAGCCAGAGACACACCACGCTAAGGCCTGCATATAAGCAGCGTGCTCCGAGGGCTTGGGGTCTTTCGCTTCAGCTTCAAGGGCGCTCCCAATAAAGAGTGATTGAGAAGAATCCTGGTGTCTGCGTCTTTCCTGCAGGCGGGGAGGTCGCGACACACACCTGCCCCCATCAGTGCACTTCAGAGAAGCAAGGACGCAATAATTTTATTTTGAAGTAGGAACAAACGACAGGAGTATGTTGGGGAGGTTAGTGTAATGGCGGGACACCCAGGACACCACACCACCCAGGAAAGGGTGCCGTCCAGTCTGGGAGGGCCGTAAGGCAGAGGGACTCTCTTAGCCACAGAAGAGGCAGTTACGGGGAGTCCATTCCTGCATTCCAGCCACAATGAGGACAGGTGGTGCGGCTAGGTCCCTTCCCTTCTTTCTGCTGACCGGTGACCTCACGCCAGCAGAGTGTCCTGTGGGAGGCTGTGGCCTCTTGCTAGCTGGTGCTAGGACCTGAGGTTGCCCCACCTAGAGGCCTTGGGCAACTCAGCTAGGGACTCAGGCTCGAGCTCGGGCGGGGTCCCGGACAGGGCTTGCAGAGGGTGGGTGGGGCAGAGCGGATCTTCAGCAGGCCTCTCCCGCGGGGGCTCACGCAGCGGGGATCTGACTAGATGATGCCGTACTGGGCCAGCTCGTGCAGCTCCAGGTGGTTGAAGGCCTCCCACGGACAGATGACGGTGATGTCTGTCGGAAAAGTGCGATTAAAGATGGCGCCACCCCGTTCCCTGCTGCCTTGCTTTTCACTCCCCAAATAAAAGCCACGTCCGCCTAGAATGAGAGTCTAATCTCTCTGATTGCAAATCCTCCTCCCTCCCGGGCAGCAAGCACCAGCTTTGTCTTCTGGGTCTGGCCTCCAGTAGAGAGGCCCAAACGCGGACCCCCGCTCCAGGGGTCCCCCTTGCCAAAGCTGGGAGGAGAAGCAAAGGTTCCTCCTGTGCCTAGTGATACCCCCCTAGTTCACAGCCCCTCTCAGTAGGACCCCAAGCTTGATGTCGGGAGAGAAACAGGGAACAGGAAGGGAGGCAGGCTAAGCAAGAAAGAGAGGAGCCTGGGACCTGTGGGAGCACGTCCCAGGGACGGAGGGAGGGAGGGAGGGGACTTGGTAGGGCTGTCCACATGTAACAACCCTGGATTGTCATACCTGTTCCCAGGCCTTCCATTCCAGGGATGTCATCCCCAAACCTACAATGACAGGGTGGTCAAGGTTGATGACGTGTCTAGGTCCAGCCAGCCCTGGAGACCAGACTTAAGGGTGCCTCCCCTACAGATGCTACCGGGCAGGATCTGAGGGCTCCCTTCTACCCACACGGGGTGAGTGTGCTTCCCAGAGATTCACAAGCAGAGGACCAGGAAGGGAAGGGTGAGACCAGACACATGTGGGCGGTGCCTGGGTGGTTATGGGCTGTGGGTTTCTGCGGGAGTGTGACATGGAAGGTGTGAGCTGCGTGTTGTCTCAGGGTGCCAGCTGTGGTCTGTCCTGAAAGGCACGCGTGCTGGAAACCAGGGCCCAATGCAACAGTCTTGGGAGGTGGAAGACCTTGAAGAGAGAGGCCCAGTACAGAGTGACGGGCCATGAACGAGTGCCTGCCTCACTGGACAGGGTTATACCTCCGTAGAGAAGGTGGCTACCAGGGAGAGACCGGCTCCTCCCTGCTTTCTGGTTTCCTCTGTCTACATATAACCTCTTCCCCAGCACTCCTGCCAGGGTTGTAATATACCCGCAGGGTCGTTATCAAAGTTCCAGGGTCCTGGAACTTTCTTTTTTTTTTTTTGGTTTTTCGAGACAGGGTCTCTCTCTGTGTAGCCTTGGCTGTCCTGGACTCGCTTTGTAGACCAGGCTGGCCTCGAACTCACAGCGATCCACCTGCCTCTGCCTCCCGAGTGCTGGGATTAAAGGCGTGCGCCACCACCGCCCGGCGGAACTTTCTTTTCTTTTCTTTTTCATTCATTCATTTATTTATTTATTTTATTTTTTTCGGTTTTTCAAGACAGGGTCTCTCTGCGTAGCCTTAGCTGTCCTCGACTCGCTTTGTAGACCAGGCTGGCCTCGAACTAGCAGCGATCCACCTGCCGCTGCCTCCCAAGTGCTGGATTAAAGGCGTGCGCCACCATACCCAGCCAGAACTTTCTTTTTTAAAAAATAACTTATTTTTATTTTATGTGCACTGGTGTGGTGCCTGCATGTGTGTCTGTGGGAAGGTGCTAGATCCCCCATAACTGGAGTTACAGCAGCTGTGAGCTGCTATGTGGGTGCTGGGATTGAACTCGGGTCCTTCAGAAGACAGCCAGTGCTCTTAACCACTGAGCAATCACTCCAGCCCCCTTCTGCAACTTCCAATCTCTAAAACTGTGGGATCAACAAATATTTTCTGCATAAAATATTCAGCTCCCAGCAATTTTTTTTTTGGTTGTTTTCAAGACAGGGTTTCTCTGTGTATCCTTGCCTGTCCTGGACTCGCTTTGTAGACCAAGCTGGCTTCGAACTCACAGCGATCCACCTGCCTCTGCCTCCTGAGTGCTGGGATTAAAGGCGTGCGCCACCACCACTCCCAGCATTTTGTCAGAGCAACTGACAACTGGCTACCGCAGTGCTTCTAGGTGTGCACGTGTAGGTGTGTCTGTGTGTGCACAGGTGGGTGTGAAGGTGTACACACATACCCCTGAGGAGATGCAGGCACGTCTTGGCTGCAAACCTTCATTCTCCCAGCATTCCTGGGGCCCCAGTCATAAGGATGAAGACACACTGCAAAGAGCCCCACCCCAGCCTCCGCCTGGTCCTCCCACCATCCTCCTGTGAGAGGCTCCCCTCTGCTGTGCTGCTTACCCTTGGACACCTTTCTTGGGGGGCTTGCTCTTGAATTGCCTGGTTTGCCGCTGCTTAAACTTTGGTGGCCCTTTCCTGGGGGTAACGGGTCCCCCTATAACCCGGGTGGCTGACCGAATCTCAGCCTTGGGTGGCTCCAGGTTCATGGCGAGGCTGGCAGACACACTGCAGTGACCCTTAGTTTCTGAACTCTGTCAGGCTGGGCTGGCCTCCTCATGCAGGCTAGGTCAGACCAGACAGATACCCGTTAGTTCCTTTGACCCCACCTTTCAACCTTGGGAGCAGAGGGGTGACACCCGGGAGCCATCCTGAGACAGCCATCTCCACGGCAGAGAAGCGCCTTACAGCTCCACCGTGGATTTGCAGCATTCTCCTTCTGCCTGGGACCACCACACACCTCCTAGGGCCAGCAGCCACACACGGCTCCTGCAGCTCCCCCGCACCCGGCCCCTGCTCCTGCCCGTGCTCCACATCAAACCCACTTTTTTTTTTTTGGCCCTACCACACGTCCCAAACCTGGACTTCTTACTCCCTCACCCTGCAGGTGACCACTGGCCACACTTGTGCCTGTACCTCCCTCCTTCACACCCTCTGGGACCTGACCACTCTGTTGAAAGCCTTATGAGGACTCAGGGACAGGAACAAAGGGTACTCCCTCCCTCCTGACCCTGCAAGTTGATCCTCCTGGCTTCTCTTCCAGGTGATCAGCCCCAGGTGGCCCCTTCTCAGGAAGGCTTCCTCTGACTCTATCTCATGTCATTCTGTAGTCCCAGGTCCTAATTTATTTTTTTCCCAGGTTTTTCGTGATAGGGTTTCTCTGTGTAGCCTTGGCTGTCCTGGACTCGATTTGTAGACCAGGCTGGCCTCGAACTCACAGCGATCCTCCTGCCTCTGCCTCCCAAGTGCTGGGATTAAATGCGTGTGTTGTGCCACTACCGCCCGGCTTAGTCTTTTTTTTTTTTTTTTTTTTTTTATTATTGGTTTTTGAGACAGGGTTTCTCTGTGTAGCCCTGGCTGTCCTAGACTCACTTTGTAGACCAGGCTGGCCTCGAACTCACAGGGATCCGCACCTCGGGGTGCTGGTGTGGCTGAGCTGGCCTATGCTGCCCTGTATCAGGCCACAACCTAGAAGATACACTACACGGGTTGGTCTCCCCTGCTCCCCCCTCCCCAGAACCCGTCCCAGCAAGCTCTAAGCCCCAGTGACCTTGGCTACAGACAGCACAGCTTTCTGTAATCCTCTCAGAACCTGAAGCAGACCCCTAATCTCGCAGGACTCCGGGAGGCTGCATGCACCTCACTCACATGCTGCTGATGGTTCTGAGGCCACACAGGTGACCCAGACAGGAAGTGTTGCTCAGGGTCCCCTGTTCTGCCCTCTGGCATAGTGCAAGGTCCAGTCTTGAGCCACTGTCAGTGGTTTGCTAGAACACCACGACCGGGAGCAGTGACCGGACAAGGCTAAGTCTGCTGCAGGCAGCACCCCAGTCTCATGGCCCCTCAACTTTTCCACATTTAGAGTCCGTGCCTGAAGCAAGCACCAGCCTAGCAGCCAGGACTCGGGAACTTAGTCCCTAGGGCACCAGGCTGCTCCATCCCTGGGGCAGCCGTCCCTTACTCCCCCGTGGTAAAAGACTTCTCTAGCCAAAGGCCATAAACCCCCTGTGGGCAGCTGCTCCCTGACCGAGGTCCACTGGTCAGTGCTGTCACCATGGAAACCATGTCTGAGCCGCCTAGCTGGGACTGACCTAAAGCCTGTGCCGTTCAGTTGTATGATCAGGTTGCCGGCCTTGGTGACAGAGGCATTAGCATCTGGCCTTGTGGAGAAGCCGAGGTGATTGGCAAGATGTCATCGATAAAGGACCAGGGAAGGGAAGGGACGGGACAGGCTTCCAGGGATCGGAGAGCTCAGCAGAGGCGAGGCGGTAAAAGCCTGGTGGCTTCCCCCACCCATCGTGAATTGAGCAGATGCCTGGCTGTCAGTAAGGGTGGCAGGCCAGGCAGTGGTGGCACACGCCTATAATCCCAGCACTCGGGAGGCAGAGGCAGGTGGATCATTGTGAGTTCGAGGCCAGCGTGGTCTGGCTACACAGAGAAACCCTGTCTCAAAAAACAAAAAACAAAACAAAACCAAAAGGGTGGCGGGATGCTACTCACCAAGCGCTGGGCAGATCTCAGGGAGCCTCGGGTGCCAGCTGCCTGGACCTGGATCAGCAGAGCTGGCCTAGGAATTTATCCTTCCGGTGTGAGCGGATTATGACGATGATTCTCATCTCTCATGCGACACTAATCAGGTTGCTGGGCTTTGAGGGAGCTGCCACTGACTGGGACGCTGGGGTGGGCAGAAGGGTTTCAGGCGCAGTCAAGGGCCTGAAGGAAGGACAGCTGGTTCCAGGAGGTAACCAGGAAGGGAGGGGTGGTGTGAGCTTCACTGGTGTTGGGGCACACTCTTCCACACAGCTCTGGCTTGGGTTTACCCCTCGCCTTCTGTCCCACGCACTGAGGAACCCTGCTGCTCGATGTGGCAGCCATTCAGCCCAGCCTCTTGCATCCAATCCTAAAGTCTTTGCATCTACTCTTTGTGTAGTCCACTTTCTGTGTCTATTTCCTTTAGTTTCTTCCTCTGGGTCCTCTAGGATTTTACCCCAGTGTCTTAGCATTGCCCTTCAGGCAAGGATATGACTTTTTTTTTTTTTTTTAAAGATTTATTTATTTATTATTATGTATACAGTGCTCTGCCTGCATGTACACCTGCAGCCAGAAGAGGGCATCAGATCACATTATAGATGGTTGCTGGTAACTGAACTCAGGACCTCTGGAAGGGCAATCAGTGCTCTTAACCGCTGAGCCATCTCTCCAGCCCCCCCCCCTTCTTTTTTTTAAATAAGACTTACTTATTATGTATACAATGTTCTGCCTGCATGTACACCCGCAGTCCAGAAGAGGGAGCCAGATCTCATTACAAATGGCTAAGAGCCACCATGTGGGTGCTGGGAAAATGAACTCAGGACCTCTGGAAGAGCAGACAATGTTCTTAACCGCTGAGTCCTCAGATCAGCTTCCCCTGCTCCCATTCCCCCACATTCATCTGTTTGAAGTTTTTTTTTTTTTTTTTTTGGTTTTTTCGAGACAGGGTTTCTCTGTGTAGCCTTGGCCATTCTGGACTCACTTTGTAGACCAGGCTGGCCTCGAACTCACAGCGATCCACCTGCCTCTGCCTCCCGAGTGCTGGGATTAAAGGCGTGCGCCACCACGCCCGGCTCATCTGTTTGAAGTTTGGATGGAATTAGTTTTGTTTGTTTGTTTGTTTTTATGGTAATTTTGCCTGCGTGTATGTCTGTGTCAGATCCCTTGCGAACGGCGCTACACAGAGATTGTGAGCTGCCGTGTGGGTGCTGGGAATAAAACCCCGATCGTCTGGAAGAGCAGCAGCCAGCGCTCTCAACCATTGGATTTCTCTGCGGACCCTTGTTTTTTCTTTTTAAACGCATGGTCTTAAGTAGCCCCAGGCTGGCCTCACGCCATCATGTAGCTAAGGATGGTCGTGAAGACCTTGCCCACCTCTGCCTCCCAAGTACTGGAATTACAGGCATGTGCCAACACCCATGACGCCTGTGTTGGACCTCTGTCTTCTGCACTGAAGTGGTGTGGGAGGCATGCCACACTGCTAGCGTCTGGCCCACCGCGGGGCATTCCATAGATATGGTGGCAAATACCCGGGGATTAAACGGATGCAGACAAGACGAGACGCAGGCCGGTATGGCAGAGTCACTCGCCTTGAGTGCCACATGCCCAGGAGCAGACCTGGGCCCACGGCAAAGGGCTGGCCAGCGACTTTTCTTTGGTGGCATCTCATACCACATGTGACATTACTGGGCTTTGCCACAAATTACCAAATGCTGGAAATGCTGGGTTTTGTAGGATCCACTGGCGTCAACATTTCCTGGGGGCGTGAAACAAATGTCTACCTAGCCCAGGTAGGGCACTAATGACAGCAGGGAAATGGTCCCACCCAAGTCCAGCTTGGTGAACCGGTGAGTTTATTGGCGAATCCTACAGGAGCGTGGATGATCAAAGACAGCTGTATCACCAGAAAGCCATCCCATCAAGAGTGGTGACTCAGGCAGGGCGGTGACAGCACAAGCCTTAATCCCGGCGGAGGCAGAGGCGAGTTCCAAGACAGCCAGGGCTGCAGAGAAACCCTGGGGAGGAGAGGGTAAGGGTGACCAGTCACAAAGGTTGTGCCTGGGGCTTTCTACACAACTCGCCGGCAGCTCAGCTAGTTCAGTCTCTACTTTCCAGAAACTGTTCACTGACTGTCTTATCTTAGGGAGGGCTCTGTGTATTTTGCAAGTTTTCGGACCTTTCTGGGCCTGTCTTGTTTACCTATTGGGTCCTGTGAACCTCTTTTTGGAGGAGATGCTTTCAATCCGTAGTGAGAAGTTACACACGAGTCTGGGACCTAACAAGTGTCGTCACACTGTCATGTCTACCTGGGCCCAGCTGAGTCCTTTGGATGACATGCAACGTCTGTCCATGATACCACTAGCAAAGTGCCCCTACCTTCTGAGGTTGTCATCTGTGTGAAACACCAAACATGGAAAAAGCCCTCTATTCATCAGCCCAAGCCCTGCAGGAAGTCACTTTATAATCCTAGCTTTCCCCTTAACCAAGGTAGTGGACACAAGTGCTTTTTCTTTTTTTTAAAAAAAGATTTATTTATTATGTATACAGTGCTCTGTCTGCATGTACACCTGCAGGCCTGAAGAGGGCATCATCAGATCACATATAGATGGTTGTGAGCCACCATGTGGTTTCTGGGATTGAACTCAGGACCTCTCGAAGAGCAGGTGGTACTTAATTTTTTTTTTGGTTTTTCGAGACAGGGTTTCTCTGTGTAGCCTTGACTATCCTGGACTCACTTTGTAGTCCAGGCTGGCCTCGAACTCAGTGATCCGCCTGCCTCTGCCTCCTGAGTGCTGGGATTAAAGGCGTGCGCCACCACGCCCGGCTTTTTTTTTTTTTTTTTTTTTTTTGAGACAGGGTTTCTCTGTGTTATCTTGGCTGTCCTGAACTCCCTTTCTAGACCAGGCTGGCCTCAAACTCAGTAATCCGCCTGCCTCTGCCTCGCTGGGATTAAAGGCGTCCACCACGCCCAGCCAGGTGGCGCTCTTAACCACTGAGCCATCGCTCCAGCTGGCCCAAATACATTTAAACTCAGTCCTTGCTGGTGTCTGGCAGCTCGGTCTGGAGCCAGATGCCCAGACCTCCTTGGTTATTCTAGCAGTGCTCAGAAATCTGCGGGTGACCTCACTACCACCTGGTAGAAACAGCTCCCCCAGGACTCAGAAGCACACAGGGAATAGCTAGGCCCCTCCCAGGGGATGGTTTTTATTTACCACAGATTGGAACCAGAGCTCACCGTCAGCAGGACATCCCAGGCACACCGGGCCTGGAGTGGCTCCTGTCACAGGAGTGCTCAGCAGGGACACACAGCCCGCTTAGGAACACTTTCTTCCAGAAGACAACACAAAGGCTGCTGCATGCCTGACCGAGAGGATTTCTTTATTCAGCAGTGAAGCTGTTACACAGTAATTCTTTTTCCTGGCAGACGTAGGGAGTGCAGTGGTCCTGTCTCTGCTTGAGCATAGCTTTCATGGCAAGGAGTCCCAGGTGAGCGGGCTCAGGCTCCGTTCTGCATGCGGAGCCGGATCTCCATTCTGAGGAAGGCCTTGAGGTTCTCATCGGTCACGTGCTCCTCTAGAAGGGCCAGGGCCCGCTCCCCACCATCCCGGCAGTGCCTCAGCAGAGCTTCTGCATAGTCTACCCACACACAGTTAGGACAGCCACTCATGCAGCAGTTTGTGGGGGGCTGGAGCTCAGGTGGCAGAGAGTATGGAGGCCCTACGAGGCTCCCCTGGGGCAGGGAGGCCTCTGGCTCCCTGTCATCCTCTGCACCCACTCGGAAACCTTCTTTCCCGTGGTCCGTGCCCAGCTTTCTGCAGCCATCAGTGGCTCGCACTGGAGTATGGTGTCCGTGAAGAACCCTGTGTCTCCCGCGGGGAGGAATCTGGCAGCAGTCCCAGATGGAGAACTGGTGTGTCCCCTGCCAAGAGGTGACAATCAGTACGACTCCCCAGGAAGCTGGTAAAGCGCTGTCCCCAGCTCTGGGGAATGGCCTGCCTTCCTCGCACTAGAATGGAACAAGCTATTACACATTTCACTTCTGTATAGCGTTCCACAGGTAGGGAAACGGACATCCTGGTTGGTATAAGAAGACACTTGTTAAGGGCCAAGGGTCCTCCGGGAAACAACTCCAGATCAGACAGATGACTGATCCTGGATAGGACAGGGGAAAGCCATGGAGCCGGTTGGCCCTCATCAGCCAGCTATCTGGCTAAGCACGTCCCTGACCATGAGGACCGTCTACACCTTCCTCAGTCCCTCCATCCTTTCATCACTTAACAAGAGAAGCTCAAGGGATATCGGGTCACCCCATTTTTCGTCTCTAACGCCTCAAAGGCCCTCGGGCCCCCTTCCCTGCTATTCCCTTCTGACCCTGGTCACTAAATGTGACTCTTTTTTTTTTTTTTTTTTGGTTTTCCGAGACAGGGTCTCTCTGTGTAGCCTTGGCTATCCTGGACTCACTTTGTAGACCAGGCTGGCCTCGAACTCACAGCGATCCACCTGCCTCTGCCTCCCGAGTGCTGGGATTAAAGGCGTGCGCCACCACGCCCGGCCTAAATGTGACTCTTGCAACTTATTTGCCCACTAGCTTCTCTGGGGCCCCGACCTGAAGAGAGCTCTTAGTGAGCGCGCTGATCATGACTCCTCCAAGCGCTGGCCGGCCTCCCGGACCTAGGATACCCCGGCTGCGCGAAAGGCTTCCGGCAACCCAGCTGGGGCACTGGGGCCCGCTCAGCCGGAGGGAACGAGTCCTGCGCCACAGCGTAGCCAGGACCCGGCCTCCCCGGGACAAGCTCTGCAGCAGAAGCAGCATTCCCACCGCGGACGCCGGGGCCAATGAGCTTCGGACGGAGCGCAGGAAGTGGAAGTGATGCTCACGGGGCGGGGCTTGCCAGAGGGCGGAAGTAGCTTCGTGCGGGGCGCTGCTGGGGTACCAATGGCGGGGCATAGGCGTGCAGCCCAGGCTACCGGGCGGTCGGCCGGCGTTGGGGACCTGGGACAGCCGCAGGCGCGGAGGCAGCAGCAGTCGCAGGGACAGCAGCGCTCGGCTTCACGGCTTGGACAGCGCAGGTGGGTGTGAGAGGACGGGATGGGAGAGGACCCGGTTGGGAACCTCAGCCCAGGCCCACGTTCCGGGTATGAAGCCAGGGTGCCAGCCTCCCTGGGCTTTCGTAGCGCCTTTTGCCTCAGCACGCTGAGAAATATCCAGTTCCCAGCCCCGGTCGAGGGTGAGGAGAGGACTGTCTCTGTTCATAGGCCCTGCACCGTTTCTTTACAGGCTCAGTCCTTACTCTTGTTGTGCTTATGTGGTACTTGGGAAAGGCCACACTCCTCCTTGGTTATCTTATCAGGAAAGAAAAGAAGAAAGTGAACTGCAAACCGAAGAACCAGGATGAGCAAGAAATCCCTTTCCGGCTCCGAGAGATTATGAGGAGCCGACAGGAGATGAAAAAGCCGCTAAGTAACAAGAAGAGAAAGAAGGATGGTATGTGGGGCGGGGGCCACCAGAGCTCTCTCTGAACCCCTTCCTTTGTCCAAATTCTTAAAGGCGTTTGAGGCAGGGGAAGCACACCACGACCCAGTGCTGGGAGTGCAAGGTATGGGGGGAGCCCTGAAGGAGGGCCGCCCAGGGCAGATTTTATCTTTCTTCTTTGTTTGCTAGGATGTTTCTAGGTAGCCCTGCCTGGCCTCAAACTCAAAATCAGTTTACCTCCGCCTCCTGAGAGCTGGGACTCCAGGCGTGTGCCATCTCTCTGGCTCCTTGGTTCATTGCGGTGAACGTCTTTGACGGGAGCCAGTAGGTCATGCGATCACACCTGGGGCTGCCCTGAACTGGGTGCGCAGGTCGTTAAGCCCGGTCTTCCCCTTTTGTGGCCATAAGAGGGTCATGATCACGGGCTGCTCGCCTATCACCACCACGCAGTCCTCAGCCTGGGTGTCCTCCGTCCTCAGCCCAGGTGGCTTTCAAGAAGACGTTGGAAAAGGAAGCAAAGGGAGAGGAGCCAGACATCGCCGTCCCCACGTTCAGGCAAAGGAAGGGGGAGTCCGACGCGGCCTACGTCCAGCGCATGGAGCAGGAGGCCCAGCACGTGCTGTTTCTTAGCAAGAACCAGGCCACCCGGCAGCCAGAGGTGCAGGCAGCTCCCAAGAAGGAGAAGTCTGAGCGGAAGAAAGCGTGAGTTGAGGCCAGGGGCCCCAGTGGTGCAGGGCTGAGGGCTCTGGAGACCGAGGCCCCCGTGATGCAGGGCTGTGGGCTCTGGAGACCGAGGCTCCCGTGGTGCAGGGCCGAGGGCTCTGGAGACCGAGGTCACCGTGGTGCAGGGCCGAGGGCTCTGGAGACCGAGGCCCCCGTGGTTCAGGGCCGAGAGCTCTGGTGACCGAGGCCCCCGTGGTGCAGGGCCGAGAGCTCTGGTTATATTCTCTGGTGACAGCGCCTGGGCAGTCAGCCTTGTACATCCCGTCTGATGACTCAGGAGAATCATGAGAAGTTAAAGCTTTGATCATATCATCCTCTCTGCATGGGAGCTGGAGCCTCAAAGATCTTGTTTCTGTTTTGTTTTTACTCTGTAAACCCTCATCTTAGAGCAGGACAGGAAGGGTGAGTATCTGCCTTGGCCCCACTGCTGCAGAAAAGTGGAAAAAGCGAAGCTTGGGGTCTGCTACAGGAGAACTTGCTGGGTGGTAGACATATTCTCTCCAAGGCATCACCCTGTGGGGTGAGCGTGTGAGGCGGTGTGCAGCCTGCCACCCGCACGGCAGTGAGGTTGTCTCTAGGGTTCCTCTTGGTCTGTAAGAGATTTGAGTTTGCGTTGTTTGTGCAAGTTCTGTACACCAGAGGGGATAATGTCACTGTACCAATGCTGAGATGTGCTTCTGTAGTGTCCATATGGATAGTGTCCAGCCAGAGAAGCCGACCACAAGCTTGGGTTCCGGCTGCTCAGGCCACCCCTGGCTTGTGCACTGGGAGAGGGATGATTTCCTCAAAAAGACAAAGCAAGCCCGTTGGGAGGCAGAGGCAGGTGGATCGCTGTGAGTTCGAGGCCAGTCTTGTCTACAAAGCGAGTCCAGGACAGCCAGGGATACACAGAGAAACCCTGTCTTGAAAAACAAATAAAAAAAAAAAAAACCCCAAACCTAAAAACCACACACACACACACACACACTCTTTTCAGGAAGAATCAGCCTGGGCTTTCTGACGTGGAAAAGAAACTGTAGCCATGCCTGGTGGCTCATGCCTATTATTCCGGGGTCCAGGAGGCCTGCTGTGTGTTCAAGCCAGACAGGGCCTCAAACAGAAAGGTGACCAAGAGTAGCCACATTGCTTGTTCCCACTTCACTGATACAGAAACATGTGTCTTTGTACTGCTCAACGGTGTGACGGGATTGCTTCCTACTTCCTTCTCTACTATAGTCACATGAGCCAAAGCCCTAGGAATCTGGAAAGCGTGTGCTTTTTTCCCTAGGTTCCAGAGGCGGCGACTTGAAAAAGCCCAGAAGAAAAAGGAGGCAAGAGCAGTGGAAAGGCTGGAGCAGGAGTTGCTAAAAGGTAGCTCTTCCCACTAGACCTCTTTGGCAGCCCCGTGGACTCTCCTAGGTTCACCACTACTAGGGGCCATGGATGAGTTCTGTAGCCCTCAAGAAAGGGAGAGTGGGTGGGTGAGTCAGAAATGTTACGGGCTTTGTGTTCACTTTCTTGGCAGACACCGTGAAGTTCGGAGAAGTTGCGCTGCGGCCCCCAGAGCTGACAGTCCAGCCTAGAAGGAGCACGTGCAAAAACGCGGTGTGTAGGGGATCCCAGGGGCCATCCTGGTCCCGCCGGGGAACAAAAGTGTCCTGGCCCGGGACCTTCCTAAGGGGCTATTAGCTGCTGGACCATCTAAAACCCTTTGCCACCTTCCCTTCCTCAGCCTGGCAAGAAATCGCTAATGCTGAAGATGCTTCTGGGCTCGGGTGGTGTGTCCCTGGCTCCAGCCACTTCACTGGCTCGTCAGCGGATCCTTGAGGAAGAGCGTGAGCGGGCTGTGCAGGCTTACAGAGCCCTGAAGAAGCTACAGCGACAGGCAGTGACACCTGGACAGCCACCCGGTAGCTCTTCCCCGAGGAAGCTCCAGGCTTGTCTGTGATGCCGAGACTTTGGGGTCCAGTGCCCTGGGAACTGTCCTGGGAGCTGCTAACCTGGGAAGAGAGATCGAGCGCGCAGATGGTTGTCCCCGGAAAGGAGCCTAAGTGTAGGCTTTCCATATGGAGGCCAGGTGCTTTAAGGATGAGTGACCAACAATGACTCCCGTCTCACACAGGACAGGCTCCCCAGCACTTGGCTGAGGCGCAGCTGCGAGGGCTTGTGCTTCCCTGAGCCTAGCTTCATTCTGAAACACGGCTCAGCTGATAGATGCCAAGAGCACTGTAGCAAGGACCCAATCCCTTAGTCCAGCTAATTCCTGAAGCGGCTGGTGTAGGTCGGTCTGTTGTCTTAAGAGGCTCCCATGGGCTCAGTGCAGCCATTGCAAGGCCCGCAGGACAGTGAAAGAGCAGACTTACCCAGTGCAGGGCGAGGCCAGCAGTCAGCACTTGCTGACCAGCACCAGCCCAGGCTTGGTTTGGATGCATGGGATGTCAGTCCTGGCCCGGCGCCTTGAGCTGTCAACATTAGCCAGGCCTCTTTGGTAGGAGGATGGAATATTTATACCAAGAGTGTAGAGGAAGAAGAATTGGGAGTCCAAGCCAGTCCTGACTTACAGCCTACAGCCAGCGTGAGGCCACCTGATCTACAAGGGGCTGTGTCTCCAAACCTGTCCAGACTTGAAGAGCTAAGCTTGGATGCTGTGGGGAGCCCACAGTCCCCTGCCAGGCCTTCGAGCTTCCTCTAGCAAAGCTGCAGCGGAGAGGAGTGCTTTAGTTCCTCCTTCCAGATGTGCGTTTTCCAGAGTGAAGATTAATGCTTTGCTCTCTTTGAAGTCTGTGCCTTTGCTGTCTGACATGACACACTCACAGCTGAGTGCTCAGACACACACCCAGCAGTAGCAGGGGCCAGAGGCGAGCAGGTTGGATGCAGCAGGAATAGGGCCAGGGCCCAGAGCCACTTAGCAGCTGTAGGCTTTTGAGGGGTATTTTTGGGAAGCAATACAACCATCCAGCTGAAGCACTGGCCAGCTCTGTAGCCAACTGTGAACTGCACTCAAGAACTCTTAACTGGCCGGGCATGGTGGCACACGCCTGTAATCCCAGCACTCGGGAGGCAGATCATTGTGAGTTTGAGGCCAGTCTGGTCTACTAAGCGAGTCCAGGACAGCCAAGGCTATACGGAGAAACTCTGTTTCTGAAAAACCAAAGAGGAAAACAAAAGAGCTCTTAACTGTCCCCAAAGAGCCCACGCCTACATGTAGTTGAGCGTGTCTTAGCCTCTGTAGATTTTTTGAGTCACATCCATGCTTACAGGTAGGATCTACTGAGCGCTGCTTCTAATCAAAATACCTTCATTAAACCCTGTGGGACCATAATGGCCCAGGGCGAATGGGGAAAGGGCCGAGAGTTTCAACCCCAGATACCTCATCTGAGGACTCCGCCTTGGCTCCCTCTCCCCCTCCTGACCTGGCTGCCCCACCTTCAAGTGGTTAGATTCACCACCTGACAGCTCTCAGGCTCCGCTCCTCCTCCAACCTTATGAGTGTCCCCCCTCAGACCCCGGTATCTCCTGAGTATGCAGATGAAATAGTTTTCAACACTCCTGTCCTGGATAGTTGGACATGGCCACACAAACCTTGCCCCAGAAGCTGAAGTCCCCCACCCCGCCCCCAGTAAGCTCAACCAGTTCCCCAGAACTGTCCCTGGGTGTGTGCTGCCTGCACGCTCACTGCCAACCGACACCCTGTGTTGCACCCACACACCCTGGCTAAGCTTCCCTCCCCCAGCCCAGTCCAGCGCACATCCTGGAGGGAGGAAAGTGAGTGTGGAGCAGCAAAAGCACAGCTCTGCTTCATTACAAAGGACTGTTGACCTGCTCTGCGCTCAAGCCTTTTCCATGGACCTTGGGCCTAATGATGGTGTGGAGCTGTGCGTCTAGTGCGGTTTTCCTGTGCTCCTCACTTCTGTATGAAGGCCATGTGCCAGCTCTGGTCTTTGCTGCCATCTTGGATGTCTGACATTGATGGGATGGCTGGGGCAGCACCATTGCCGGGTCAGGACCAAGCAGGCACTGACACGCACACATAGAAATTAGGTCTTGATGGTATAGAGGACAGAGATCTCACACTGGTAAAGCTATCAAGTGCTCTGGAACTGCTTTGTAAGTCCCAGCAGAATGTTGCCATCTCCTGTGGCCGTCTGAGCCTCTTCTTGTCCACCTGTGGGAGCTGATACCACACCACCACACATATCTTTGAGCACTAAAAGCTTATTGAATAAATGAACCACCTAAAACACTTGTTTCTGGTGAGGTCACTCCCCCATATTTATTTTTTGAGACTCCATCTCACTGTATAGACCAGAATTCAGAGATCCTGCTGCCTCTGTCTCCCAAGTACTAGGATTAAAGGAGGCCCCACCACATCCTGTCCCCCTTCACATCAACAGCTCTTCCATTTAGTCTCTTGAGTAGATCAAGCCACAGGCATGTACCACCACATTCTGCCCATTAAAAAAAAAAAAAAAAAAAATTATAGTGTCCTTCCTGCATATACACCTGCAGGCCAGAAGAGGGCATCAGATCACGTTACAGATGGTTGCTGGGAGTTTGGAAGCAGGAGGTTCTCTTAACCACTGAGCCATCTCTCCAGCTCCCCTGCCTGGTTTTTGTCTCTCATTTGAGAGACCGTTTTATCTTTATTAATTTTCTATTTCTCTGGGAGCGTGTTCAGGATATCAGACACTCAGAAGGCAGAGCTTGTACTATAAAGATCTGTGCTCAGTGGAGCTGTGCAGTACAAAGCATGGAGACATAAGCCCAGGGCTCCCTGGTGGGAGTCCCAGGAGCACCTCTCTGGATGGAAGATGACATTCAGCCACCTGCTGTCTGTCCTCAGTCTTGGGAGCATACTGCAGATGACGGTGGCGTCTATGCAGTGTGCTCGCCCACGCATCCTTGCATGGGTCCCTGAAGGCCTGCTGTCAGCACAGACCTTCCTAGGCTATCAGCGTCCTTCAGCTCCTAGGCACAGGGTGAGTCGGCCACACTTCTTCATGCAGTCAGCTGCTGCTTCTGTGTTGGTCCTGGAGCCAGAGCAGCACCGTTGCCAGCCCCGTGCCATTCCTGGCACTTGTTTCTACCGTGGTGATGTTCTGCGTGGCACAAGCGATAATGTCTGGAAGCCTGATTAATGACTTTATTTCCTCCATGGTCATGTGACAGGGAAGGTCACTGCAGACAGAGAAGCGCTTCATCAAAGCAGGGCCCCCACAGATTACCCTACCCCCAGCTGCACTGAAGTACAGCAACTCCGGGGGATTCCCTGGCCTCCATCCTCCCCAGCCCCTAGCCCCATACATTTTATTGAAGAGTATCAGGACGGAGGCGTTTGCAAGTTCTTGTGCAGAAAGGAGACCCAAGAGCTGTACGCAGGATGCGGAGAGCTGCGTGGGGTTAGAGGCATCCATCACGAACTAGGGAGAAGGAAAACAAGCCCTGGAAGACAGTCCTGAGCAACGCTCCGCACGGACACCACACAAATGACTCAGGAAGAGCACAGCAACACAGTGTAGCCAAACTGTGACACCACCCTGGGTTTTTTTTGTTTTTGTTTTTTGGTTTTTGTTTTGGTTTTTCGAGACAGGGTTTCTCTGTGTAGCCTTGACTGTCCTGGACTCACTTTGTAGACCAGGCTGGCCTCGAACTCACAGCGATCCGCCCACCTCTGCCTCCCGAGTGCTGGGATTAAAGGTGTGCTCCACCACGCCCAGCCTTTGTTTTTGTTTTTAAGATTTATTAAGTACACAGGTTCTGTCTGTCTGTGTGCCTGCATGCCAAAAGAGGGCACCAGATCTCATTATAGATGGTTGTGAGCAACATGTGGTTGCTGGGAATTGAACTCAGGAACCCCAGAGGAGCAGTCAGTGCTCTTAACCTCTGAGAGATCTCTCCAGCCTTTGAAGACAATTACTTTTTTTTTTCTTTTTTTCACTTTTCGAGACAGTGTTTCTCTGTGTAACAGCTCTAGCTCTTTCTGTAGACCAGGCTGGCCTCGAACTCACAGAGACCCTCCTGCCTCTGCCATCCCAAGACGGCAAAGACTTTTTAAAACAATAATTTCTTAGCCGGGCACGGTGGCATATGCCTTTAATCCCAGCACTTGGGAGGCAGAGGCAGGTGAATTGCTGTGAGTTGGAGGCCAGCCTGGTCTATAAAGTGAGTCCAGGTCAGCCAAGGCTACACAGAGAAACCTTGCCTTGAAAAACAAAAACAAAAAAACAAAACCCAATCATTTCTTAGCCAGGCGCATAGTGGCACATACCTTTAATCCCAGCACTCTGGGAGGCAGAGGCAGGAGGATATCTGCCAGTTCGAGGCCAGCCTGGTCTACAGAGACAGTCCAGAACAGCCAAGGCTACACAGAGAAACTCTGTCTTGAACAACCAAACCAATCATTTCTTTATGATGCTGGAGATTGAGCCTAGGGCGTCAAGTGTAGCTAGGCAAGCACTCTGGTTTTTAAGCAACAGGAAATAGGCAGCAAAGGGGAATTGTATGAACATGACCTGAGGTCTTTTTAAGTACAGTCGACTGTGGCCATCAGTTCTCCATCCCAGAATCTGGAGCCCCTTCCTTCTAGGATGGGACCCACAAGAGGGATCAAGAAATGTTGGGCATATTGAGGTACCAAGCCATGGAACAACAGTGCCTCCATAAAAGCAGGGTTGGGTATTTCTTAGTTCAGGGACTGACAAACTGTCCCCAAAATAAGTTTTAAGTAGCTGGGCAGTGGTGGTGGACGCCTTTAATCCCAGCACTCGGGAGGCGGAGGCAGGTGGATCGCTGTGAGTTCGAGGCCAGCCTGGTCTACAGAGTGAGTCCAGGTCAGCCAAGGCTACACAGAAAAACCCTGTCTCAGAAAACCAAAAGAAAGAAAGAAGGAAAAAAAAAAACTTTTAAGTATTGACCCACCAGGAGCGAATGGCAGTTTCCATAGTAACTTGACCAAATGGGGCTCATGCACCCCCCGAGCTCTCGGATGGTGATCTTCCTGTGGACCACGATGTCAGTGAGGTTGGTGCCCACCTGTGGAAAAAGCCACAATGCACAGAGACCAGTGCAAGCCGTGCGCCGTTGTAAACCCCTGAACGGCAGCTCCTCGGTGTGGAGGAGCTGAGCCAGCCGGTGACACCCACTCAAGCCCTTCGGTAGAGCTCGCCACCAAGGACAGCAGCTCTCTGGGACTCCAAGGCAACGTCAACCACAGAGATGGGCCCTGAGGCGACAGCGAACTGAGGCTCTAGGGGAGGGGAGAGCAGCTGTCCCCGGCGGGAGTTCCTCTCCCGAAGGCAGTTCGCAGCCCACTGACCACCGGCAGCAGGGTTTCCACCGGGAGAGGCCGGCACCTACCGTGGGTCGCGTCGGCGGAGGCTCTCCCAGCTCGCTCTTGGCATCTCTGGAGCTCAGCTGTACGTGCGGTCAAGGGTCTGAGTGAGGCAGATGGCCGCGATGAACGGCCGCGGTGTGCACCCCACCCCATCCCCGCCCGGGTCCTCCTGCCCACGGGGCGCGGAAGGATATTCTGCAGGCGCTTCACCAGAAGGGTCTTCCCGACGCCCGCAGCCCCCAGCAGGAGACACATCCCAGGTCGGGTCCAGCCACTCGGACCTCCGGGGTGACGCCGTTAAGGCCCGCCTCCGCCTAGCTCTCATTGGATAGGCTCTCTCCTAGGCTGGTCATTGGTTAGTCGCGCGGCCCAATGGGCGCTGAGAGTCAGTGAGCATGCGCAAGGCCTTGCCTCGGAGCAGGTCGCGGGGCGGGGCGGAGGCAGTGCGCACGCGCGGTCAGAAAAAGAAAGGCGGAAGCGGAAGTCGGGGGGCGCGTCAGCTCCGAAAGAGGGAGAGCCCGCGGCGTCGGTCTGGAGCGGGGTCGCCATGGGGCGAGGCAGCGGCACCTTCGAGCGTCTCCTAGGTAACGCGTCCGCCCGCCGGCTCGGCGTCAGCTCTCTCGGGCACCCGCGCTCGGCGGGTCTCAGGGGGAGCGGGCCGGCCACCCTGACCGGCCGCCGGCGTCCCGGGAGCATTGCACGGTTCCCGGGCCTCGGGTGTGGCCGCCCGCGCTGTGCACCGCGTCCCGGGCGTCCAGTGAGGAACGCTCTTTGGGAGTCCGCGATGGACATCTCTTCCTCCGGGTCCGACGGCCGCGAACCGATTGGGCCAAAGTCCTGAGTCATGAAGTGTATGACTCAGATCTTGGATTCATGCGGGTCCCCTGACCCTAATACCCGATCGAAGGGGGAAACCGACACTGCCTTCCTTAAACCTTATTCATCCTCTTGGAGAATGCTTCCCAGGACCCCAGCCAGCCCCATCCTTTGGGCTCCGGAAGCGCCTTGGGGTTTTAGAAGGACATTTTCTATAGTTACTGAAGGTGCTTGTTGGTCCTGTCAGAGCCTCCCGGAGAGTGGAAATTTTAGGAGGGAAAATGGGTTTTCCATGCGTGCCCCATTCCCTCAATAAGAATGTTCTGTGTCCAGGAACAAGCGCCAGGGTGCCATCATAGTCTGCTGCGCTTCTCCCTGGATTAAAGTTTTCAAAGGGGGCGGGGTCTTAGATGAAACATTTTCCTTACTCCCATTCCGGAGGGGCTCAGCACGTCAGGTAGGAATCCAGTAAGTTGCTGAATCGCTAGCGAGGGGGTGTATGCCGGCATAGCTCATGTTTGTAAAGGAGAAGAGTCATAAGGATGTGACAGGTGCTGGCTAGGGACTCCTTGGAGGTTAGATTCACCTCCCCTACTTGGAGAAGTCATAGTCCCTCGTCTCCCTAGAGCTTGCCCAGCTAGGAGCTGGTGAAAAGGACAAAACACTCTGAGAGACAGGTGACCCTGTTGAGAAGCAGCAGCGCATGTCGTTTTGGAGTGCCCAGCAGGCTCTGACTTGGGATGATCACGTGGGGTGATCTTTAAAAGGGGATTCAGGTAGCGCCTCTCTTAGGAGGTTCTGTGGGAACCGAGTGGATTCAGAGCTCGACGTGACAGCTGATGTGTGACAGGCTCAGCAGCATGGGAGGATGCCATTTCCATGGTTGTCAATGTACTCCAAGAAGATTTTATGTTTGTTTAGAAAGAGGAAATTGCTGGCCTGGGGGCCACCTGGGGAAAAAACAACACAATTGGTCCCTTGAATGGCCTCTCTTTTCCTTCAGACAAAGCCACCAGCCAGCTTCTGTTGGAGACAGACTGGGAGTCCATTCTGCAGATCTGCGACCTGATTCGTCAGGGGGACACACAGTAAGTGAGGAGGGCCAGTGCTGACTTTCGGCGCCCACCCCTGTTCCAGGATGGAGCTGACCATGAGGTGTTTGTGTAGACGGCTGCCTGGTCCATATCCTGGGTGTATCTGTGGATGGTTAGAGCCGTACAGTTGGCTGCTAATGTTCCTTGGAGGCCGGTGGGACCGCACTGGTGGGTGGAGGGCACAGTGCTTATCCCCAACACAGCATAAGCCAGGCAGGACGGCAGCGCCTGTGACCCCAGTGCCTGTGAAGAAGGCAGGGACGTAGGAAGGCCAAGATCTTCCGTTACTACTGAGTTTGAGGCCAGCAAAACCCCAGAACCCTGTCAAAAAGTGAAGACGGTGGAGAGCGTGGCTCAGGTGGAGAGCGTGGCTCAGGTGGAGAGCGTGGCTCAGGTGGAGAGCGTGGCTCACTTTACTGAGGTGTTTCCCCCTCTGTTTCTGCTGTCACTGTTCCTTTTCTCCCCTTTCAGGGCAAAGTACGCTGTAAATTCCATCAAGAAGAAAGTCAATGATAAGAACCCCCACGTGGCGTTGTACGCTCTGGAGGTAACTAGGACTGCGCCGCAGCCGTGCGCCGGCCTCGGCCAGGCGGTCACGCCGGCTTCCTGGGTGCATAGCAACCGCTCACGCCGGCTTCCTGGGTGCATAGCAACCGCTGGGATCCCTCTAGCACTAAGGCCAGTTGTAAGCATGGCCACTGAGCTTGACCACTCTTAAGGGAACAGGGGAGGTAGCAAGAATGCTGCTTTTCCACCGGGTGTGGTAGTGGTGCACACCTTTAATCCCAGCACTCGGGAGGCAGAGGCAAATGCATCTCCGAGTTCGAGGCCAACTTGGTCTACAAAGTGAGTCTAGAGCAGCCAAGGCTACACAGAGAAACCGTGTTTTGAAAAACTGGATTTAAAAAAAAAAAGGAATGCTGCTTTTCTAGCTATAGTCCAGATAGACACCCCTGAAGAAAGGGACGGCAGTGACCTTTGTCCACGAGATGTTATCATTGCTTCAGTCTGTCTCTGAGATGCAAGAGGCTTCTAACAAGTTGGGTGGGTTCAAAAGCCTGTTAGAGGCCTGTCTTCCCGTAGGAGGCCCAGACATAAGCTGGACCTTTCTTGTCCTTGGGATTTTCAGGTGATGGAGTCTGTGGTAAAGAACTGTGGACAGACAGTTCACGATGAAGTGGCCAACAAGCAGACCATGGAGGAGCTGAAGGAGCTGCTGAAGGTGGGTGGGCTGGGGGACAGGAGAGAAGGTGGGGGACTGGGGGACACCAGAGAAGGTGGGGGGACTGGGGGGCAGCAGAGAAGGTGGGGGCACTGGGGGACACCAGAGAAGGTGGGGGACTGGGGGGCAGCAGAGAAGGTGGGGGGACTGGGGGGCAGCAGAGAAGGGGGGGGGGGTGGGGGGCAGCAGAGAAGGTGGGGGGACTGGGGGGCAGCAGAGAAGGTGGGGGGTCAGGGGGACACCAGAGAAGGTAGAATCGGGTGCAGTACCAGCTCCTAAGTATTTGTGGGCCACCCACACAAGAGAAACAGTGGGCGTGACAGAGGAGGTGAGGGTCTGGGTGAGGTCCTGGGAGAGACAGGACCCGCTGAATGAGAGAGACACTTCTCTGTGGGCTGGGGAAGGCTTTGAGAAGCAGCGTGTGGAGCTGAGTCTTTAAGGGCTGTAGATTACTCACCTGTGGGCAGAGATGGTCCTGGAGCCTAGGTGTGACCACAGCTTGGGGAAGAGGTCCCGAGCAGCAGCACATTCAGGGAGGGAGAGAGCTGAGCAGCGCAGGTGCAGAGGTTCAAGGTTAGGTGGGTCTGTGACAGAGTCAGGAGGGCAAAATGATAGCATGAGAAGCTGCCCCAGGGAGGGTGGGATTCGCAGCCGTCAGCAGAGGAGGAAAGGCTCTGGATCCAGGTGGTCCAGGTGTCCCTAGGGCACCTAAGGGACATGGTGTGGATGGCAACGCAGCTGGGTTGGCCAAAGTGATGCTGTTCCTCATATCGGCCTGTATCCAGGTTTGGTCTCACAGGAAGCCCCACCCTCAACTCAGGCTGCCTCGGTGCGTCGGTGTCTCAGGCACTCAGCTGTCAGCTGGGCCCTTCTCATTTGGGGCCTAATCTGACTTGGCCAGTGTGCTGAAGGTCCCCACTGGAGGAGGGCAGACAAGAGGAGCCCCCCTGCTCCTGTGCAGGCGCGCTGTTCCGTGTGCTGCACTGCACCAGCTGTTTGCCCGCTAGTGAGGGAACGCTTAGGGGGCCCCGGGTCTCAGTGGAAGCGCTGTTGTATCTTCTTGAGGCTGCTGCGGCCCATGTCATACTCAACATAAGGTGTCATCGCCTCCTTGAGAGCGTGCCACGTGTGAAGCTGGACTGTGGCTCACGGAGCCTGAGCCCTCTGTGAGGAACATCTGCAGAGGAGATCTCCCGCCTCTCTGAGACTATGGCTAGAGGGAGGCCTGGCTCCCTAGTGTCTGTATCCTCAGACCAAAGCCAGTGCTTTAGGTCCTGCCTGCGTAGTGCCTCTTGGAGGTTTAGTGATGGGCATGGACCCCTGAGTGAGGCCTGGGTTACTGGCCAGGGTTCTCTGGAGAGATGGGAGGAAGCATGGTTCTAGATGGACCAGTGTGGCTTGTGCGGTTCCCTGAGCAGGGGTAGGCACCGGCGGCTGCTCCTGAGCTGAGGCGGGGCTCCCCTGGCCTGCTTGCCGCTTGTCTCTGCTCAGGACAGTTAGTCTCCGCACACGGTTCTTCCCACTGAGCCCTCAGGCTGCACGAGTCTCCTGCGGCCCTCCCACCTTCTTCCTGCTCCACAGAGGCAAGTGGAAGTTAATGTTCGGAACAAGATCCTGTATCTGATCCAGGCCTGGGCGCATGCCTTCCGGAACGAGCCCAAGTACAAGGTGGTCCAGGACACGTACCAGATCATGAAGGTAGAAGGTGAGTTAGAGCCGCCCGGCGAGCTGGGCGTGGTGGCGCACACCTGTAATCCCAGCACTGGGAAGGAGTCAGTGGACTATATGATCAGCCAGTAAGCAGTGAAGTCCATAGATAGTCATATTTCAGAGTGATGTGCTTCCGGGCCAGCACAGGGCGAGCAGTCAGGGAAGACCTGGAAAGTCAAGACCATGGATTCTAGGAGGTCTCGGCACAAGGCAAGGCCTTGGTACCTTCTTTGTTTTGTTTTAATGTGTGTGGATGCTGTGCCTGCAGCATCTGTCTGTGGCCCATGTGCATGGCTGGTGCCCCTGGCGTTCAGAACAGGGTGTGGGATCTCCTGGGACTGGAGTTACAGTGTGGGCTACCATCTGTGTGCTGGGACCACTGACCATTTCCGGCTCTGCCTTGGTGCCTTTTGTGGAGAGCTCCAGTTGAGACCCTCCAGGGGTTAGAGTGCACTGGACCTGCAGCAGGGACAGAAGAGTGGCTCATGCCAGAGGAAAGCAAGACCGGAGTGCGGTGCTGTGTGGAGGAAGTCAGTGTCCGGGGTAGGCCAGGCTACGGAGGCAGAAGGTCTTTTCTCATGCCCCGCCCACATTCCCTGAGACGGAGCAGCCGTGGCTAGGGGTTAGGATGTTTGGTGACAGTTATTTGGCCTTGGGTCTCAGAGAGCTCTGAGTGTCCTATCCTAACCTGTCAGTTCTGTCTGACGAGGCAGGTGTCAGGGTTAGGAAGTGGCTGAGTAGGTGGAACCCAGTAGTCACGATTGTCTTTTCTGCCAGGACATGTCTTCCCGGAGTTCAAGGAAAGTGACGCCATGTTTGCTGCTGAACGAGTAAGTCCTGGGTCAGCCCCTGCTGGTTGGAGGAGGAAGGCCCTGGGGCTTGGGGTTCAGTAGAGATGGCTCAAGCCTTTAATCCCAGCCTTGTAGGGACGGTCACCTTGAACTCCACAATACCATGCACTGAGTATGTGATGAAACCCCAGCTCAAAGAAGGAAGGTGTGCAGTCTGGGGACCAGCTCGCTAAAGCTCGGCCTGTCAGGCACACGCTCCCGAGTAGTGCTCACAAAGCAGACCGTAGTAACACACTAACAAACAAAGCAGCTCTTAGCACAGGCCAAGCGGAAAACATGTGCATGGGTTGTAGCTGCTGGATTCATGTGGCTAAAGCAAGCATGACTCAGGGTTGAGGACTTCTCGGCCTGTACACGGCTCTGAGTCTGATCTGCAGCACTGTTTTTAAAAAGTGGGGTGGGAAGCTGGGTGTGGTGGCGCACGCCTTTAATCCCAGCACTCAGGAGGCATAGGTAAGCGGATCTCTGTGAATTTGAGGCCAGCCTGGTCTACAAAGAGAGTCCAGACCAATCAAGGCTACACAGGGAAACCCTGTCTCGAAAAACAAACAAAAAAGTGGGGTGGGGGTGGTGGTAACTTTCTTTTGGTTTCTCCATACAGGGTTTCTTTGTCTAGCTTTGGCTGTCTTAGAACTTACTCTATAGACCAAGCTGGCCTTGAACTGCCTGCCTCTGTCTCCCGATTGCTGGGATTAAAGGCTACCACACCCACGGTGAATTTCTTTACACAACCCTAAAACCAGACTAGGTGTAGTAGTGCACACCTTTAAGCCCAGAACTTCTTTTGGAGGCTGAGGCAGGCAGAGCTTTGTGACTTTAAAGCTAGCCTGGTCTACACAGTGAGTTGGAGGACAGACAGGGTTACACGGAGATACCCTATCTCAAAAACTGGATGACAACAAAACCCCACGCCCATAGAACTGTCTGGTATCAGGGTCAAGGGCAAGAAGGCTGTTGGAGGAGGTTCTTTCCTTTGAAGCAGCGTAACCCTGGACCATGTGGGTTAGGCCATAGATTCGGGTAAGCTCGGCATAGCGGCTCTAGTCCTGTCTGGGACATGGAGTCAGTAAGCGAGCTCTGAGCCCTTGGGAGGGAGAAGGGCATGTGATCATGACTGTTGTCCCTAGGCCCCTGACTGGGTGGATGCTGAGGAATGCCACCGGTGCAGAGTACAGTTTGGGGTGGTGACCCGCAAGGTGAGTAGCCCCTGTTGAGCTCAGAGTCCCTGCCACCATCATCACAACAGCCTGTCTCTTCTGCTCCAGCCTGACGGCCTGAAAGCAGATCCACCTAGAACTGTGTGGGGGCCTGTGCTGGCCGCTGCGATGGTTGGGACCCTCCTTTGACGTTTGCCTGAACATCCCAAGCTTAGGCTGCAGTCGGATTCAAGGCCACACTAGTCTTTTCTAGGGTTGGGTAAAGGCCTCTTTCTGGGGTGGCTTAGCTTGTCTGGCGCCTGTAGCTACCATCTCACTTCTTGTCTGACACTGTGAATGTGGGGGTTGCACTAGAAGTCACTGCACACTCAGGAGCCCCGTCTCCTCAGAATCAGCACCTGTTTGTTTTGTTTTTGGGGTGGTTCCCCTTATCTGGAATCTGGCTTTTGGTGCTGCTTCCTCCTGCAGGAGCATCCTTCTGTCAGCCTTGCTTTTCCTCCTGTGGGCTGACAGAACAGTGGAGCAGTCAGCACACAGGACGACCGTGTGTGCATGGCTAAAGACTGCGGTGATTCATAGCAGCCTGGGCATTCACGTCCGTGGAGTGTGAGCTGGGGCTCTGCACCAGGCGCTTCCCCGTGTTTCCTCTTCTCCTCTTCTGGAGAGGGGTGAAGGGGGTCCTCTGCGAGAGGCGCGTTCTCAGGGAGGTCGTCACTACTGGGAAGTCCTGCTGTTTGTTTTTAATTCCTTTCCCTCCAATGGTGGCCAGCATTGACTTCCTGCAAGGCTCCCATCTCTTTTGCTCTGCTTGTCCCTGTCCCTGTCCCTGTCCCTGTCCCTGCTCTCATTCATAGCACCGTCCAGAGCAGTTCTGACTGCTGGGCAGGCGGGGTAGTCATTGCCAAGGTCACTGCCCTGCCCTGCTCTGTCCCACAGCACCACTGCCGGGCGTGCGGGCAGATCTTCTGTGGCAAGTGTTCTTCCAAGTACTCCACCATCCCCAAGTTCGGCATTGAGAAGGAGGTGCGCGTGTGTGAGCCGTGCTACGAGCAGCTGAACAAGTGAGTGTAGACTTGGTGGGCTCTGCCACGCTTGGGCTGCAGGCCTCCAAGGCTCCTGAAGCACCGTCAGAGGGCTTGAGGGACGAGCCCATGTAGCTATCCCAGGGGCTCCAGCACCCCAAGCTCTAGGACGCAGGGTAACACAGCCCACAGCAGCCTAAGACTGCCTGCCTTTTATGAACGTTTTGTTCAGTTTACATAGACTCTGGCTTGAACTTGAATTTCTTTCCTTAGACTTTCTTTCTTTCTTTTTATTTTCTATGTCTGTGGGTGTCAGATTTTGGAGGTACAGACAGTTGTGAGCTGCCATGTGGGTGCTGAGAATTGAACCCGGGTCCTCCGAAAGAACAGTCAGTGCTTCCAACCGCTGAGCCATCTCTCCAGCCCTAGACTTTCTTTTTATAATAGTCACTTTTTAAATGTATATAACTGCTTCATACCTGGAGGCCAGAAGGGGGCACCAAATCTCATGATAGATGGCTGTGAGCCACCATGTGGTTGCTGGGAATTGAACTCAGGTCCTCTGGAAGAGCAGGTGGTGCGCTTACCCTCTGAGCCATCTCTCCAGCCCCTTCCTTAGACTTTCAAATGCTGGGCCACCATGTTCTGTAGTTTGCTTGGGTTGGAAATGAAGTTTTCAAAGTGAGTATGGCGGCACACATCTTTATCCCAGCACTAGGGGGGGTCGAGGCAGAAGCAGAGAGAGCTTTGTGAGTTAGAGACCAGCCTAGTCTACGTAGCAAGTTCGGGGGGGGGGGGGGGGGGGGGCACGGGACACGGTAGTTTACAGAAGGGAGCAGGTGTACACAGAGATGTGTGTGCATGGGAATGTGTGCGGCCCTTCACTTGGATTTCTTGACTGTGGTTTGTCATACAATCTGATCCTTACCTCATTGTTGTGTTCCTGTGTCCACATGCGTCTGGTATGTTTGCGTTGTATTCTAAATTTAAAAAATGTGTTGGGAGGGGCCAAGGATAGCTGGTATGACACTAATGCTATGGTTGAAGCATGTGTTTTCTTTTAGAAAAGAGCATGTGAGGTAAAAACTCTGATTGTGCCGTATACATGTGGCTCTCAGCCCCACATGGTGGAGAAATCTCTGATCTGTTTCAAACTCCAGAAAAGACCTGGCCTGCCTGAGCCGTGCTGCTCTTTCTGGCACCTTCTGAGGGGAAGGCCCATTGCTGGTCATCGTAGGTGCCGCGGGCAGTGTCTAGGTGCTATAGAGAGGCCCTCGCTCAGCCCAGCAGGAGAGGGAGTGACCTAAGTGACCTAAGCATGTTCTGGGGCTGGCTAGGTGCCCACGTTTCCTGAGAGTGGGCTCTGTCCTCATTGGACCTTCATTGTCAGTCTGTGGAGATGGTGTCAGTGCACGGTCACTCACAGCATCTCGTCCTGCCCGCAGGAAAGCTGAGGGAAAGGCTGCCTCTACCACTGAGCTGCCCCCAGAGTACCTGACCAGCCCCCTGTCACAGCAGTCTCAGGTACAAGCAATCCTAGTCCTGCGAGCACCTTCTCACCTCTTCCTGGGGCCCTACTCACCCAACTCTGTATGTCCTCAGCTGCCCCCAAAGCGGGATGAGACAGCCCTGCAGGAGGAGGAGGAGCTGCAGCTGGCTCTGGCCCTATCACAGTCAGAGGCTGAGGAGAAAGAAAGGATGGTAAGCCACAGGCCTAAGAGAGTCACCTTCAGTTTCCCCACTGATGGAGGGCCCCAGATGTCCTCCATGTGGAGGCTCTGCTCCTCAGCCTGAGCCACACGCTCCTCTACTGACGTCTGTTCCTGGTTCTGCTTCAGAGACAGAAGTCAACATACACAGCGCACCCAAAGGCAGAGCCTACACCCTTGGCGTCATCTGCACCTCCAGCCGGGAGCCTGTATTCCTCGCCTGTGGTGAGCCTTGTCAGCCAGGCTGGCTTCTCATTTTCCAGGGATCACCCAGAGGGTCCTGCTCGCTCAGGGCTTTGTTATGGGGTACTGTGGACCCCAGGAAGGGTCCCCACGCAGGGAGATGGATCCTTTCCACACTTTGCATATAGTGAGCATTACAGGCCTGGCCCGGGGATCCACCTCAGTCTTGGAAATAGGGGGTGAAGATGTAGCAGATTTAGAACTTCACCTGCAGGCTCTGTGGAGCTCTCCAGAACAGCAAGCCGCAGATGGGGCCTGGGGCTTCAACCAGCCCTGGTACCTGCTGTCATTGGCGCCGTCGGGGTCCCTGTCTGAGTGGTTACTGGGGATCACATCCTTGCCTCCTTCACCCTGTGGCTCCTTAGACTCTGCTTGTCTCCCCAGAACTCATCAGCGCCTCTGGCAGAGGACATCGACCCTGAGGTAAGCAGCGCCTCGGGTGCCGTCCTCCCTGCTTCCTGCCCATGCCACTAATTCCCCTCCCTCCTTCACTGCTTTACAGCTTGCCCGGTACCTCAACCGGAACTACTGGGAGAAGAAACAGGAAGAGGCTCGGAAAAGCCCCACGCCATCTGCACCTGTGCCCCTGACAGAGCCAGCTGCCCAGCCTGGGGAGGGGCATACGGCCCCCAGCAGCATGGTGGAGGTGAGGGCCTCCTCTGCACCTTGACTGTCAGTCCCTAGGGCAAGGTCTGAGGCTGGACAAAGACCCCCTTATCCTCTGATCTTTTCCAGGGTCCTCTTCCTGAGACAGACGCTCAGCCCATAACTCCCTCCAGTGGTCCCTTTAGTGAGGTAAGCTGTGCCCCCGTCCAGGAAGGAGGAGTGCGGGAGAGCAAGGTGTCTCTCAGGGTCCAGCTGCTCTGTGGCCCCCAGTGACCCAGAGCATCTCAGAGGAGGCCCTCCTCCTCCCTCAGCAGCTGAGCTGCCTGCCAGTCATACCCACGTCTGAGTGGAGTGAGGCCCCGCTTGTGCTGTGTGTAGACGGGTGCTGACAGCGCTCAATGCCAGCATAACGGCAAGTGACAGGCAGTGTTGACTGGGGGGTGCTGCTCAGCCCTGTGCTGTGTGTCCCCAGCAGTACCAGAACGGGGAGTCCGAGGAGAGCCACGAGCAATTCCTGAAGGCCCTGCAGAACGCGGTCACCACTTTTGTCAATCGGATGAAGAGCAACCACATGCGTGGCCGCAGCATCACCAATGACTCCGCTGTGCTGTCCCTCTTCCAGTCCATCAACAGCATGCACCCGCAGCTGCTCGAGCTGCTCAACCAACTGGATGAACGCAGGTGTAGGTGCCCGTGGGCTCTCTGAGGGTCACTCCAGAGCCGTCGGGGGGTCGCAGGGGCTTCAGCAGGGTCACTCCAGAGCCGTGGGGGGCCACAGGGGCTTCAGTAGTCTTGTGAGCCCCATTCAGTGATTAAGCTAATGGTTCCTGGGGCCCTGTAAGATCCAGGGCTCTTTGCCATGCTCCACTGAGAGTGCCCGTGGGAGGTGGTCCCTCTCTGCGCCTCTACCTACAGCCCCAGTGCAGTCAGCTCTGCCCAAGTAGAACAGCAGCCCACACCAGCTAGGCGCCCTCCCCTGAGAGGTCTGAGCTGCCTCTCTCTGCACACAGTGTACTACGAGGGGCTTCAGGACAAGCTGGCCCAGATACGAGATGCCCGAGGGGCTCTGAGTGCCCTGCGTGAGGAGCACCGGGAGAAGCTGCGCCGGGCCGCTGAGGAGGCAGAGCGCCAACGTCAGATCCAACTGGCGCAGAAGCTGGAGATCATGAGACAGAAGAAGCAGGTGTGATACCTGACCCCACGTGTGGGTAGGGGAGTCCGAGGCGAGCCTGACCTTCTCCTGACCCCACGTCTGGGTAGGGGGGTCCTAGGCTAGCCTGACTACCTCCTGACCCCACATGTGGGTAGGGGAGTCAGAGGCTAGCCTGACCACCTGTCACTCGCTGCAGGAGTACCTGGAGGTGCAGAGGCAGCTGGCCATCCAGCGCCTGCAGGAGCAGGAGAAGGAACGCCAGATGCGCCTGGAGCAGCAGAAGCAGACGGTCCAGATGCGCGCCCAGATGCCTGCCTTCCCCTTGCCTTATGCCCAGCTCCAGGCTGTGCCCACAGCTGGGGGTGTTCTCTACCAGCCCTCAGGCCCAACCAGCTTTCCTGGCACCTTCAGCCCAGCAGGCTCAGTGGAGGGCTCCCCGATGCATGGTGTGTACATGAGCCAGCCAGCCCCAGCTGCTGGCCCGTACCCCAGCATGCCCGGCACCACAGCAGGTAACATGCCAGTCTACAGAAGGCTGTGCGAATAAGACAAAGAATTTTCCCAATCCTTTCAGTGACTTGTTCTACAATTGCTTTTCCCTGTCCATATGGAAACATGGACACACACACACATGGACACACACACACACACACACACACGGACACACACACACACCTTCTTTCTTGATCTCTTCTAGGGTGCAGGCAGGTGAAGGCCCTTTATCCATAATGCACTTCCTAAAATCAGGATATGCTCACAGACCCGGGGTCACAGCAGGTCATTATCACACACTGACTTTTGTGCTAATAGAAAATCCTCTTGTGACTGTTGCCAGCCTGTGCCACCATTTCCAAAGCATTGCCCATTCTGTTTTGTGTGGTGCTGACTCAGCGCTGTCCTGGAGTTGGCAGGTTGTCTGGTGTTGCTGCTTGCTCATGCTGTAGAGTACACCTTCAGGCACAGGCACAGTGTGGGGAACGTTGTTCTTTCTTGCATCACTGCTGTGTGACTGAGGTGGGCTCAGCAGGCATCATTCTAGAAAAGACCTTGAGACTGTAGATGTCTCCGTACTGTTCTGCTTGAACTTGTTTGTCAAGTGCCTTTCTCCTTCCTCTGCCCCTGTCATCTCTGTAGGTGTGGGCTCAGGGACATTTTGCTCAGAGGGAAGCAGTCCTTCACTGCTATTGGTTTTGTTTTGTTTTTTAAAACAAGGTCTCTCTGTGTGGCCCTGACTGTACTGGACTTACACTGGAGACCAGGTTGGCCTCAAACTCAAAGGTCCGCCTGCCTCTGCCTCCAGAGTGCTGGGATTAAAGGCACGTGCCACCACCTCCCAACAATTTTATCTATTTTTTTTGTTTTTCCATTTTTCAAGACAGGGTTTCTCTGTGTAGCCTGTCCTGGACTTCTCGGTAGACCAGGCTGGCCTCGAACTCAGAGACCTGCCTACCTCTGCCTCCCTGGGATTACAAGTGTGTGGCATCACACACACTTCTGGCAGTGTTTTATAAAGTTTTTTATTTTACATGTTTTGCTTTTGTGTGTCTGTGCACCACATGTGTGCGGGGTTTTGCCCACCCAGGCCAGAAGAGGCTTTGGAGGCCTTGGAACTGGAGTCTCAGATGACTGCAACACCACCTGGGTTCTGGAAATCCAGCCTGTGTCCTTGTCTGTAGACTACTGAGATCTCTCTAGGCCCTGAGTTTTGTTTAACGATTGTTATTTTGTTTTTGTTTTTTAATATTTATTTATTACATATACAAATCTCGTTATAGATGGTTGTGAGCCAACATGTGAGTGCTGGGAATTGAACTCATGACCTGGAAGAGCAGGCAGTGCTCTCAACCTCTGAGCCATCTCTCCAGCCCCTGTTGTTTTTTTTTTTTTAAAGACAGGGTTTTTCTGTGTAACAGCCCTGGTTGTCCTGGACTCACTTTGTAGACCAGGCTGGCCTCGAACTCACAACGATCCACCTGCCTCTGCCTCCTGAGTGCTGGGATTAAAGGCAAGCACCACCACACCCGGCCGCTGTGCCCAGTTTAACAGTTGTTTTATCTGCTTATTTTCTGAGGCGAGGTCTCACTATGTAGTCCTGACAATCCTTGGAATCACAGAGATTCTCCTGCTTCTGCCTCCTGTGTGCAGCATCACACCTAGCAAGTTTTATTGTTTAATTACATGTCTGTATGGAGGTATCTGCCTGTGAGTGCAAGTGCTCTCAGGGACAAAACAGGTAGTTGCAGCCCCTGGAGCTGTAATAACAGGTGATTGTGAGCCACCTGACATGGGAGCTGAGATTTGAACTTGAGTCTTCGACAAGAAGAATGTGCTTTTATAACTGCTGAGCAATCCCCTAGTGCCTGTTTCTGTTGCCTTTAATACTTACATTATCCCTGGTGTGACCCGCGTGAGTCTGGGATCCTGCTTCCTCTTTGTGAGGATGGCCATTAGCAGGGAGAGTGTCGGGCTGTACATGGGGGTGTGCACCTGTGATCTCAACCCTTGAGAGCTTGAGGACCCGAAGGTCAGGAGTGTGTGTTTATAGTTTCTAGGTCACAGGACTGTAAGAGTGTGTGTGGTGTGCAAACTAAGCTCACTCAGCGTTCAGCTTGGGGGTCCTTCTCTGTCCCGTTTGCTTGTCTTTGTTCTGAAGTTGTGGGTTTCCAAAATCACCAGTGTCAACTCTCCCCAAGCCTTTCCCTTCACCCTGACTACCACTTGTTTGAAAGCAGTTTGCATGGTGGAGGTGTGGCTTACATAGAGCACCTGCCAGCACACACAGGACTGGGCTCAGCCCCTAACACTACAAAAGCAAAAGCAAACAAGATTTGGTTCATTTTTTTCCTTCATTCATTCTTTTAGGACCTCCCTCCCTCCCTCCCCACCCTGGCCCCTAGCCCCCACAAATTGGGTTTACCTTCCTTTTATGAGAAACATGTGCTTGGTTCTGAAAGTCATGACTGAAGGAGAGCTCAGAACCCGGGAAAGGGCAGTCTCTTCCCACTCCTTCATTTCTTTTTTTTTGTTTTTTGTTTTGGTATTTTGAAACAGGGTTTCTCTGTGTAGTCTTGACTGTCCTGGACTCACTTTGTAGTCCAGGCTGGCCTCAAACTCACAGCAATCTGCCTGCCTCTGCCTCCCGAGTGCTGGGATTAAAGGCGTGCGCCACCATGCCCAGCTTCATTCCGTCATTTCTGAGCTGAGCCTGCTCATCTTTCTTGTCACAGATCCCAGTATGGTCAGCGCCTACATGTACCCAACAGGTGCCCCTGGGGCACAGGCAGCCCCTCAGGCCCAGGCTGGGCCCACCGCCAGCCCTGCCTATTCCTCCTACCAGCCCACCCCAACCCCAGGCTACCAGGTATGTGGCCAAGGTCGCCCCCTCCCATCAGCACCCAGCCCTCACCTGTCCCTCACTTCACCCTTCTTCCTGCTGTAGAATGTGGCGTCTCAGGCCCCACAGAGCCTCCCAGCCATCTCCCAGCCTCCACAGAGCAGCAGCATCGGCTACATGGGGAGCCAGCCAGTGTCCATGGGCTATCAGCCGTACAGCATGCAGGTAAGGAGGCCTAGCCTCTGCTGGGCGTGAGGGGGGCAGCGCAGGACAGGTCCTCTCCTCCTGGCCCTCCCTTTTGCTTTCTCCCAGCCAGGAGTTCTGTGTCGGTCTGGTCACAGACACTCAGTGCTGGGCTCCATCTTCCTTCCCACAGAATCTCATGACCACCCTTCCAGGCCAGGACGCATCGCTGCCGGCCCAGCAGCCCTACATGGCTGGGCAACAGCCCATGTACCAGCAGGTGAGCGCTGGTTTATACCAGGGACTTTTAACAGACAACACAATGACAGACCACTCAAAGCAAACACATCCCCCGCATGCATACACAGGAGAAGGCTCACGGTTGCTCACTGCAGTGCTGGTGACAGCTGGTTTCTACTCCGTGCTAAGATGTGGCTTTTGTTTGTGGAAAAGAGGAGTGATGAGGCCTGTCTGCTCTTCCTCCCCAGATGGCCCCGTCCACCCGCCCTCCCCAGCCGCAGCCTCCTGTGGCCCAGCCACCGCCCACACAGGGACCTCCGGCGCAGGGTAGTGAAGCCCAGCTCATCTCCTTCGACTGACCTTGAGTCGGGGTCTCCCCATGCAGAGTAACACTACGGTTCACCAGAAACCACTCATGTGTCTAACTAGCCATTTCCTCCCTGTTGCCGCCCTGTTGTGTCCCTTCTGTGAGCAAGGGTGGGCCTTCGCCTTCGCCCCTCCTCCCCGTCCTCAGTGGCCTGGCTCCTGTCACTGGCTGCCTGCTTTGGTTGTAATGCGGTCTGACTTTCCCCAGGGCTGGGACTCTGCAGGGCAAGCAGGACGTCTCTGGAGAGTGCCCAGCTCTGTGTTGGGCCTGCCACAGGTGACTGCTGTGGGGGTGCTTAGCCTGGCCCGGAGAGTCTGGTGTGAACTAGCTGTGGTGTCCAGGCATGGCCCTGGTACCTAGGAAGGACCATTTGGCTCCTGCACAGCAAAGACAAGCTGCAGGCGTCTCTAGCTTCCCCGCTCCTCAGTTGTCATCTCTCCAGTGCAGAACAGTGGTAATAAAATGTATTTAAAACGCTCGTGAGTGTTTGATGGGGCAGCAGGCTCAGCCTTGGACCAGAGTGAGGGTACTTTGCACTGCCAACAGTCTGCATCAGTCTGCAGGATGGGGGCCGTTAAGTCTCCTTTCCGGTGGGGGCACCGACTCATCCCGCGCGGGATATGGCCAAGCAGTTCTGAAGGGGCAAAAGTGGGCTTTTCCAGCCGTCCGCCCTCAGGACTACCCATTACTGCCTTAGTGGGAGGAAACCACCGCTTGGGGACTACATTTCACCCTGACTTCTGGGGCGGATATTCACGTTTCGCCCTTTCTCAGAAAGCCTGGGAACCGGCAACTGAGGTGGCGGTTGTGCCTCCTAAAGAGCTCTGCACAAGGTGTGTGAGGGGGAAGGATTCCAACTTCTAGAACAAAGGAGCCGTGCTACGCTTAGGCTTAGAGCACTGGACTGTGGGACTGCAGGGTCCGCGGCGAGCTCCGATAGGGGGGCGATTGCGATTGGGCGGGGAAACAAAGGCTTGCCCGCGGGTGACGGAGGCACCGCCAGCCCAGAACTCCTTCCGGGTCCACACCGCGCCTGCGCGTCGCACATCCTACTACGTAACGTCAGGCGGCCGTCGGCTCCAGTGCCTGGAGGCCTCGCGGCTAGAGCGGCCGGTCCGGCTCGCCTGCTCCGAGCTAGAGCGTCGCTTCCGCACAGATCCGCGTGTGACCTTCCCGCCTGCGGAGCTATGCTGCCCGCGGCCGCCTGCCGCCTGTGGGGGCCGCGGCTTGGACTCCGGGGGGCCGCGCTCCGCCTTGCCAGGTGCGGTGGGGGGAGGTCTGGGGCGCCGACCCCGGGCTGCGGGCCGCAGCGGGCTCGGAGGGAAGGGGTGGCGGGCGCGTGTCCACCCTCCGCGGCCCAGGCTGCGGGGCGTGGAGAGGGCGGCTCGGCCCGGCGACCTTGGGCGCAGGTACCTTCGGTCCCCAGCTTCCTGCCGCCGAGCCCCGTCCCCGTGGACGGGCTTTGCCTGCTGCAGCACGGTGCTGCACCCGTTAGGCGGATGTGTTTCATTCAGCCAGAAGCCTGCTATTCCCGGCAGGATAACGGCATGACCCTGTGGGATCCTGAGACTCTTTAAGAAGTGTAGGGATGGTTTTTCAGGCCCCTTGCCCCCCAGGTGGAGGATTCTGGCCCCAGTGGTGGCGGACCGAGTACATGGACCACTTGTGTCCTCGGTTCTCTGAATCTCCCGGTTTCCCGAGTCTGACGGCTGTTTGCATGGGGGGCTGGGGGGTGTAGGCAACAGGTGCCCGGTGTCTGTGCAGCGCGGCTGTTGAGAAGCAGCAGCCACCGAAAGAGTGAAGCGCTCGCCGGCGCCCCTCTGGATAATGCTCCCAAAGAATATCCCCCCAAGATCCAGCAGCTGGTCCACGACATTGCCAGCCTCACGCTCCTGGAGATCTCAGACCTCAATGAACTACTGAAGGTATTGGGAGGGATCCCTGCGCGGACCAGGACTAAAGTCCCGGCCTTGTGTTTGCATTTCCCAAACCAGGCTCAGAGGTCTCTGTCTCTTTTGGGGTCTGGGGAGTTTGGTAAACTGTCAAATGTGCTTTCCTAGATGACAGGGCTAAGCATTAGTACGTACATTTTGGGTGTAACAACCAGCACTGAGCCTTCTCTTCTGTCCTACAGAAAACATTGAAGATCCAGGATGTTGGCTTCATGCCAATGGGTGGCATGGTGCCTGGTGCGGTCCCTGCTGCTGCTGCAGCCCCTGAGGTGAGCCTAAGCCACAGGACGACCCGTTTCTATGTGCCCAGTTAACTGCTGCCCTCAACCAGGGTGCATTTCTCTTGTTCCTGCTTGGATTCTTCCCCCCCCCCCCCACCGTGTGCCCCCCTACAACCCCTCTGGAGACTCCTCTGCCCAAGGCATTTGAGATCTTTGCTTATTATTGAGTGCATTTGCGTGGGTGTGCATGTCACAGCACATAATGGGGGTCAAAGAACAAGTTTCAGGAGTTCTCTTCTTCCACAGGGTTCTCAGGATAAAACTTATTATCTGTAAGCTTTCCTCCACCCCTGTGCTATGCTGGTGGGTAGACCTTCAAAGAGAAGGGATCAAGGCGGGGCATGGAGGCGCACACCTTTGGTCCCAGCACGTAGGAGGCAGAGGCAGGTGGATCACTGTGAGTTGGAGGCCAGCCTGGTCTGCAGAGGGAGGCTACACAGAGGGACCTTGTCTTAGGGGTAAAAAAAAAAAAAAGAAGGGAGCACTGGTTTGAAGAGAGAAAGGGTTGTGTCAAACAGCACAGTATCATAAATACCTTTTTTTTTTTTTTTTTTTTTTTTTTTTTTTTTTTTTTT
>OU015746.1:1150876-1210028 GCA_907169655.1 Acomys percivali | reverse complement strand
CAGTCAAGGCTCCACAGAGATACCCTGTCTCGAAAAACCAAAAAAAAAAAAAAAAAAAAAAAAAAACCAAAAACCAATTGTGCTCTAGTGGGGGGCTCAAAGCTGGGGCCACCAGGTCTACACCTCAGATGAGGAATACCGTGGCCCGTCTGTCCCACTGTGAGTTATCTTGCAGGAATAGAGCTTAAAATCATTGTCACAGCCTGTTGAGGTGGCGCATGCCTTTAAATCCCAGCATTCGGGAGGCAGAGGCAGGTGGATTTGCTGGAGTTTGGCCTAGTCTACAGAGTGAGTCCAGGACAGTGAAGGCTACACAGAGAAACCCTGTGTTGAAAAACCAAAACAAGCAAACAAAAAGTGAGAGGACTGAAACCACTCACTATCTGCAAAGCATTTGTTTTCTGTCTCATAAGTTACAGTTGCAGGTTACCGTGTATTCACGAGGAAGTTGTCACGCCTGTTTTTTTTTTTTAAACATGGGCTCCCGGGACCCAATTCAAGTCTCCATGCTTGCAAAGCAAACACTTCATTGGCTGAGCCATCTACCCAGCCCCATAAATTACAGTTTTTAAGAGGTAAAATGAGCCGGGTGTAGTGGTGCACACCTGTACTCCCAGCACTCTGGAGGCAGAAACAGGCAGGTCTCTTGAGTTTAAGACCAGCCCACTGAGATACCATCTCAAAAATCCTAAAAGGGTGAGGTTGGGGCGGAGGCGAGATTGCGGGGTTGGAAGGAGATACCAGGAGTGTGAGGAGGCATGTTTGTTTGGGCATTGTCCTGTGGAGACACAGAAGTGGGTCTGGGTGAGAGAGTCCCGTCTGATGGAAGGCGGTGATCTGCCTGGCACGGCTTTGTAGAGAGTGAAGCTAGGATTCTGTTTGCCTCTTACCTGCAGGACCTGGCGGGGACCCCACTCCACCCTTCCTCAGCTTGTCTCTGTTTTCCACATTCTCAGGCGGCCGAGGAAGAAGACATCCCTAAACAGAAAGAACGGACACACTTCACCGTCCGCCTGACGGAAGCCAAGCCCGTGGACAAGGTGAAGCTGATCAAAGAGATCAAGAACTTCGTCCAGGGCATCAACCTCGTCCAGGTGACATCCCGGGCATCCCTGGGTGGCGTCCCGGGCCTCCCTGGGCTGCTGCTGGAGGGGGCTTTTCTTGCTTGGATCTAAGCACCCTGTTACTGACCGCTGTCTCTTTTAGGCCAAGAAGCTGGTGGAGTCCTTGCCCCAGGAAATCAAAGCAAATGTCGCCAAAGCTGAGGCTGAGAAGATCAAAGCAGCCTTGGAAGCAGTGGGTGGCACAGTCGTTCTGGAGTGAGGCCTGGTTGTGAGGACTGATGGACTGGAGTTCCTGGGATCTGGGCCAGGGCCTGCCCTCCCCGCCTCACTCCCAGCTGCTGACGACAGTGACCAAGTTCTCCTGGGAGAGGGACAGGATGGACCTCCTGTGGTGGGAAGGGCAGCCACAGCCTTTGCAGAGCTCTCAAGAAATCGCCTTGGGAATTTACCAAGTGAACACCCCTCTGGTGGCTACTGAGAAAAATACACTGTTCAGGCTGGGTGTGTGCACTGAGTGGTGTGTGTGCCCAGGGCTGGTAGTATAAACAGTCACATGGAGGCGGGTGTGTGTGTGTCCTGGACCTTCCACAGGCTCTTCCTTGCTGGCGATGCTTGAGAGTTTTCAGCCATCCATCACTTCCTGTTGTTTGGGGACTGTCCTCTGGTCTCCATAACAATTGTAGCCACATAGACATAGGCTTTAGGGAGAGGGTGCATCTTGGGGCTTGGATGGGGAATTTCCAGTTAGATGCTTGGAAGGCTTTTTAAAATTTTTTTTGAGACAGGGTTTTTTGTGTGTGTGGTTCTGGCTGTCCTGTAACTTACTGTGTAGACCAGGCTGGGCTCGAACTCAGGAATTCACCTGCCTCTGCCTCCTGAGTGCTGGGATTAGGCCTCAGCCGCCACATCCCAGCATATACTTGCCTTTTTTTTTTTTTTTTTTTTTAACCTTTTCTTGAGACAGAGTTTCTCTGTTTTCTTGGCTGTCCTGGACTCACAGAGAAACCTCTGCCTCTGCCTCCCAAGTGCTAGGATTAAAGATGTGTGCCACCATACCTGCCTGTACTTGACTTTTTAAAGGTAACAGTGTAATGCTGGCCCAGCCCACCGAGACAGTGTTGGGTCCTGCACTGAGCCTAATGCCCAAGGCAAGAGTGTTGTCCATGAGGTGGTGAGCACTCTTAAAAGTTGCAAGTACAAGGGGCAGCGAGGCAGAAGGAGCGTGTGCTTGCAGGGCTTGAAGACCCTGACCAAGCCTGGAGTGGGTCACCCCCAAGGTAGGGTGTGCAGTAGCTCTTTTTTTTTTTTTTTTTTTTTTTTTTTTTTTTGCCTTGTTTCTCTGTGTAACTTTGGCTGTCCTGGACTCGGTTTGTAGACCAGGCTGGCCTCGAACTCACAGGGATCCACCTGCCTCTGCCTCCCAGTGCGGGATTAAAGGCACGCGCCACCACTCCCAGCTCAGTAGTTAAGTTTTGTTCCAGCACCTCTGAGCAGAGCCTGGGAGAGAAACACCCACAGGCCTTGCTTGGTTCCCCTGTTGGGAGAACTTTTGCAGTTTCTTTGAGAGACCAGAAGAGGGCAGCGTGCTCCACGGTGTGGCCCTGTGAGGTGCTGGACTCTGTGAGGTTCATGTGGCCAGGCTGCTCCTGTCGATGATTCTCCACAGAGGTGGCCCCCAGGACGCCTAGGCATGACCTGCCAGGCCCTGCCAACACCTAGGATGTGTCGGGCCTGTTAGGGTGGAGTTGCTGCCAGGCCCTGCTGTCTGAACTTGAGGCAGGTGCTGAAAGGTGGGGGTGACCTCCATCTCCTTGGCTGCTGAGTTAGCCTCACTCTTGCAACTGGATGTTTTTCTGACCATGAACCTTGAAATCTAAAGCAGCAGTGGTGTGTGTGTGAGCTCTGAGCCCTTTCACAAGCACTGCAAAGACAAAAACCTTGGCACCTATGTCAGCCCCAGCCCTCCTGTCCTTGCTACAGATGACTTCTTAACCTAGACAGCTCTGTGTGTGTGTGTGTGTGTGTGTGTGTGTGTGTGTGTGTGTGTGTGTGCACACGCATGTGTAGGGGTTGCCTTCCCAACAGAGGCCAGCCTGAGCAACATAGTAAGACCCTGTCTCAAAGGTGAAACTGGTCCTTCACTCCTGGCCTGCGTTTCCCAGTTGGCAATGTCTTACTCTGTAATTTGTAAATTTTCTCATATGGACGTTGGTCTCTGGCCAGTGCTCACAGGTAGACTACGTCTGCACATTTGTAGCCTTGCCACGTCCACTCATAAAATGACTAGAATGCTGTTGGGTCTGCAGCAGATGAACCTAGACCAATGTGGATATGGCTTTGCTCCTGAGCTGTGCTGGAGAGCCTGGGTGGTCTTGAGCAAGGCCAGTCCGCTGTTTGTGACCCCTCTCTGAAGACTAGGCCCACTCCTGCACCCTGACCTTTTCATACACAGAAACACCAGCCAGGCTTCCTCCGGCCTGTGGCCTCGCTGTGCCTGGTGGTTCTGTCTGGGTCCTGGGTAGGGCTGCCCTGTTGGGCAAGACCAGGCACCCAGCTGCTCCCCATGATAACCCTAGGTTATAATGGTTGTTGGCACCTGGAGACCTGCTTGGTCCCAAGGCATGCGTGTTGCCTGTATGTGCTGTGGGGGAGGAATGGGTCCAGGGTAGGGTGCAAGCAGGCATGGGGAGCAATGCCAGGACACCATAGCCCCTGCATCATGTAACCTTGGTGCAAGACAGTGAGCATGGGAGGCTGCCTGGAGTTCTAGAAGCCATCACACTTCCTGCCTCCCTCACTACTACGAAGGTGGGCACTGGGTGGCAGGACTGGATGTCCAGCGGGGTCAGTCGGGGCCTAGAGCGATTTGCTAGGTCTATCTTACATTCTCCTTTGCACCGGACAGAGGTCAAGCCAGAGGTGCAGAACACATGCCTTTTTGTTTTGTTTTAATGTGCACTGGCGTTTGTGTACATTCGTGTCTGTGTCAGGGTGTCGGGTCCCCTGGAACTGTAGTCACACAGCTGTGAGCTGCCCTGTGGGCGGGTACTGGGAATTGAACCTGGGTCCCCTGGAAGAGCTATCCCTTAACCTCTAAGCCATCTCTTAAATCCCCTCCTCCCCTCCCCCACGACAGGGTTTCTCTGTGTAGACCTGGCCCTCCCAGATGTGCTTTGTAGACCAGGCTGGCCTCAAACTCACAGATCTGGCTGCCTCTGTCACCTAAAATGCTGGGATTACAGGTGTGCACCACCGAAGCCGGCTTTTTTCTTTTCTTTTTAATTTAATATGTGGCCAAACTTGGAATTCAGAATTCACCGTGGGGGGAGGGGGGATGGAGATTGGCTTCTCATGAGACCATCCAGATTTGGAGCTGCCCCTAGGAGCCTGAGCCAGTAACCCTGAAAGATTCACAGCCCAGAACCTTCTCCATGGTGGCTGCCTAGGACTGCGTCCACAGCAAGGCTTGGGCTCTCTCAGTACTTGGCAGGGCCGCACTGGGTGTAGGCATGGGGGAGGGGCGCCGCTACCCTTTACTAAGGGCCTTTTGTCCCCACTTTCTGTTTAATTTGCAAGCTGGCCCCAAGAAGGTTTCCAACCCCCTCTACATCTGGGTGGGGGATGGGGGACAGAGGTCCACGGCTGCAGCACGTGTCCTTCGCCTGGGTAACACTAAGTCAGCACCGGGGTGCAAGTTCAGGCTAAGGCTAGAGGGTGTCGGTAGGAAACCAGGCTCCCGACGAGTGGAGAATGGCTGAGCAACCTCGGATCCGCGACCCACGCCATAACCTGGGGAGTAGGGGTGACCACGGGCTCGCCCCAAGGGGCTTCACGGTCGTCTTCCTTGGACCTCCTCTCGCACCTAGTTGCGGCGGCTTTAAGGGGAGAGGCGGAGTCTCCGAGCCCCGCGCCCTGCCGGGGGCGGAGTCCGCCAGTCCCCGCCCTGGGGCCGCGCGGGCGCATTGGCTGCACCGGGCGCGGGCGCTCCGTGGCACTTTGAACCAGGCGTCCTGCAGCTGGGACCGGGGTTGCCGCGCTGACCGGGTCGGTCTAGGTCGCTGCTGCTGCTGCCGCCGCTGCCCTGGCCATGGCCGAGACGCGCACGTCCCGCTGGTACTTTGGGGGGCTGGCTTCCTGCGGGGCCGCCTGCTGCACGCACCCGCTAGACCTGCTCAAGGTGAGGCTGAGTCGCAAGGCCGAGCGCCTGCGCGAGCCCCGGGCGCCCGGACGGTCCTTGGCCGGCGCCTCCCGCGGCCGCCGCTCGGCTGCGCACCCGGTGATTGCGGCCGGCGCCGCCCACGCCGCCCGCTGTGCGCAGCTGCGCTCTCCTCCCGCGAGGCAGCGGTGGAAAATCCCCGGGAACCCTGTGTCCACAGGTGACGGGCAGCTCCTCTGTCACCTGGTTCCCCCCTCATCCTCACAGCCGGCTGCCCAGCCTCAGCCCTGCGCCTTAATGCCCGTGTGAACGCTGCCACTCTGAGCCGTCCCGTGGCCGCCAACATCCGACAACTTCTGGTTAAAAGTTGTGGGTAGAGTTGCAGGGGACACGCAGAGACCTGCCTCGGGCTTAGCAGGTGCTGCGGGGTGGACGTGAGGGTGGCGGGCTAGGAGGCGGTGCTTCCGCTTGTGTGGTTGTCACGCTGGGATCTGCACAGCCCTAGGTGAACCGGGAGACCCTGCTTTCCGGGCCGTGCCCAGTACGAATGGCCGCCTCGGCGCGAGAAAAAAAAAAGAATGAGACACGTGGTTTTGTGGGGTTTGGGTTTTTTGTTTTGTTTTGGTTTTTTCTTTAAAAATAAATGCTTATAGGGCGCCGGGCGTGGTGGCGCACGCCTTTAATTTCAGCACTGAAGGAGGCAGAGTGCAGGCTGTGAGTTTGATGCCAGCTAGTCTACAAAGCCAGTCCAGGACAGAAACCCTGTCTCCAAAACCAAAAAAAAAAAAAAAAAAAAAAAAAAAAAAAAAATGCTTATAGGGCAAACTAAGACAGCACTCTTCCTGTTCCCAGGGGCCAGCCCTGATTCTGTCTTACCACAGAGAACAGAGCTCACCCACTCTACACAGGGGGCTCTGACCAGACCCCCAGGCTGGCCTGTGGATAGAGGTGCTGGCTGCCACCCCCGTCGGACAGTTCTTTGGATTGGCCCCTGAGGTCTGAGCCTCAGGCAGTTTCTGCCACTTTAGGTTCCAGGCCGGTCGCTGATTGGGGACTGTATCGTTTATTTGTAGCATGGCTTATTTTGAAACTTGGTATGTAGCTAAAGCTGGCCTAGGACTCCGGGTCCTCCGCCTCTGCCTTCCAGGGGCAAGGGTTCCCGGCAAATCCCTCCCGCCTAGCTTTGAGGATATTTTGGTGTTTGTTTGGTTTTTTTTTTTTTTTTGGTTTTTCGAGACAGGGTTTCTCTGTGTAGCCTTGACTGTCCTGGCCTCACTTTGTAGACCAGGCTGGCCTCGAACTCACAGCGATCCGCCTGCCTCTGCCTCCCGAGTGCTGGGATTAAAGGCGTGCGCCACCACGCCCGGCTGTTTGTTTGGTTTTTTGAGACAGGTTTTCTCTGCATGGCCCTAGCTGTCCTGGAGTTGATTTGTAGACCAGGCTGGCCTTTTATGAACTCATATCAAATTGCCCACCTCTGCCTCCCGAGTGCTGGGATTAAAGGCATGTGCCACCACGCCTGGCAAGACCGGATCTTACTGTACCTCAGGCTGGCCTCCAACTCACGATCCTCCTGCCTCAGTGACCTGAGTATTGGCATCACATGCTTGAACAACTATGCCAGCTTTGAAAACTTGTTTTGAGCCGGGCATAATGGCGCACGCCTTTAATCCCCGCACTCAGGAGGCAGAGGCAGATGGATCGTTGTGAGTTTGAGGGACCAGCCTGGTCTACAAAGTGAGTCCAGGACAGCCCAGGCCACACGGAGAAACCCTGTCTCGGAAAAAAACAAAACACAGAAAAAGAAAGAAAACTTGTTTTGAAGTTGCTTGGTGCGTCTGTGCACAGGGGCTGTTGCCTCGTGGCCACCGTCCTTGCTTGGCCCTCTGCCCTCCCCATCTTAGCTGTCTCCTCATCCTCTCTTGGCGCGAGTGCGACGGTGCTTATGGCGCCCTGTGTGGCCACGGACAGGCTTCTTTGCGATCAGTACCGATAGAAGAGTGCTCATCCTGAGCAGCCAGCACAGGAGCGGGAAGTGACGCCAGGCCCTGAGGGCAGTAATTGCCAAGGCTATAAAATAAAAGAGGGAACAATTACAGGCCTGGGGCCAGGCACACCCACCAGCCCTAGTCCCTTAGGATCCTCTCTAGCGCCCTGCCTTAGTTTCCTCACCTCTAGCCCGGGGTGCTGATGGCACGGAGTCCACAGGGTACAGACCTGGAGATGATTGATTCCGGCCTCAGTAGAGCTTGTCCAGACGTCAGTCTCCGTGGCAACCTCGAGTCTACCAGCTTGTGGCCAGGTGAGAGCTCTGCCCCGCATGCGTGGACATGACACACCCGCCCTGCCTGTGCACAGGTACACCTACAGACCCAACAGGAGGTCAAACTGCGTATGACCGGGATGGCACTGCAGGTGGTGCGAACTGACGGCGTCCTGGCACTCTACAATGGCCTGAGTGCCTCGCTGTGCAGGCAGGTGCGTGCACAGCAGGTGGGGGTCTCCCAGCCTGACATCGGCTTCCTAGGTCTCAGAACCAGCTCCTCAGGTCCTGGTTGTGGGGCCCAGTCCTCTGAGGGAGCCCCAGGCAGCTCCAGCTGCTTTCTCTCCCCCCTTCAGACTTATTACGGACGCAACACGGGGTAGGTATGGGGCGGGGATGGGAAACCGAGGCTGTGGACAGCTGCATGCAGCGCCTCTGGTCTGTGAATTGGCTTGGCTGCTTGCAAGCTCAGTGGCCTTAGAACGGCTACTGTGTGTCCCCTGGGGTCCATGGGATGATGACTGGGCTGGGCAGTGTGCCCAGTCCTCTGAGCTGGGCCCCTTCCCTAGATGACCTATTCACTGACTCGGTTTGCTATCTACGAGACCATGCGGGACTACATGACCAAGGACAGCCATGGGCCTCTTCCCTTCTACAACAAGGTGTTGCTGGGCGGCATCAGTGGTGAGCACTGCGCTGCGCGGTCAGGGCAAAGCCCAGGCAAAGGCCCAGGATGCAGGGAACCGTCATACATGGGTCTGGCATTTGTATCGCCACAGGTTTAACTGGAGGCTTCGTGGGGACCCCAGCAGATTTGGTCAACGTCAGGTTTGTATGTGCCTCTTGGACCCCACGGTCAAGGGCTTCCTGGACTCTGCAGCACGCAGTGTGGGTTTATGGAGGAGCTGGGTCCCATGGTCTTACCCTGGACTTGAATAGGCAATCCCGCATTGTTGACCTGGGCCAGTGAGCTAGCCTGGGCTAATGTATGTTCAAGAGCCCCCAGCCCTCACGACCTGTTCCCCTACCATTTCAGGATGCAGAATGACATGAAGCTGCCCCTGAGCCAGCGGCGCAAGTGAGTGGGGGTGGGGCGGGCTTCGGCCCGGGTGCGGGGAGCAGAGGTGAGAGGCCGGGACTTAGCTAAGATTCCCCCAGATTGCTCGTGGGGGAGTAGAGGGCTGATGGCTTTGGAACAGGTACCGCGCACAGTCACCCTGGGGTCACTAAGGGCTGTCAGTTGGTCCTCTGAGACTTTTTTTTGTCCTTTCACTGGGCTAAGTCCCCACACCTACCCACTGGCGCCAAGACTGTCGTATAGTGCTGGGCCTCGCTGTAGCTGAGGATAGCCCTAATCGTGTATCTGTGAGGTTGGGGCACTCCAGCATCAGAGCCCGTTGAGTAGGTCACGTGAGAGACAGGCTCACAGCCAGAAGGCCTGGCGTAGGAGTGGCCAGCCCCGGGCACAATATGGGGCTTCGGGTCAGCATCTTCTGCAGCAGCCGCTTGCCCTGCCCTTCCTGGCACAGCCTAGTGTCTGTTATCATTGTAGTCCGAGCCACCTCACTTTCTCCTTCACCGTGGGGGGGGTCCAGGCTGTTTCTAGGCCCCCCTGCCCCCTTCGCTCAGGTCGCCCGTGAACTCCAGCTCCTCCTGGTCTGCCCTCCACAGGGCTAAGCTGATCTGTTTTTACTTTCTTCTCCACCTCAGCTTCTAGCTTGTTTTCATTTTGGGGCAGGGTCTCCCTCATTCCATAGCACAGGCTAGCCTTGGATTCCTATCTCAGTCTACCGACCGAGTGCTGGAATCACAGCATGTTGGCCAAGAGGGCAGAGGCCGATCCTGTGTGCTGGGAGCCACGGCAAGCCCGGGGTCCCTCGGGAAACCTCCAGCCAAAGGAGCAGACCGGGCTGGGCTTGGTGGCGCACGCCTTTAATCCCAGCACTCGGGAGGCAGAGGCAGGCGGATTGCTGTGAGTTCAAGGCCAGCCTGGTCTACAAAGAGAGTCCAAACCAACCAAGGCTACCCAGAGAAATCTGTCTCAGAAAAAAAAAGGAGCAGACCACTAAAGCTTTGCCCCCAGGCAGAACCAGCTAGAGCCTGCAGGAATCATTTCCCGAGTACCCCCACCCCCCACCCCTGAGAGGACTACACCCCTGTGGGATCCCCACTGAGTATGATGCCCATGACGCAAGAGTCTTGTGACTCACGTTGGAAACGTGTCTTTTTCTGGGGTCTGAGGTACTTTGCAGAACAGGCGGCTGTGGTAAACCTCACTGACCACCCACCTTTGCTACCAACAGCTACGCCCATGCCCTGGATGGTCTGTACCGCGTAGCCCGCGAAGGTGAGAGGAGGGGGGGGGTTTCACGTTACTGTAAACATGTGGGTGGGTGATCAGGGGCGGTGGTACAGGGCTGGCCCTTCGCTTCCTCCTGCAGAAGGCCTGAAGAAGCTGTTTTCTGGAGCAACCATGGCATCCAGCCGCGGGGCCCTCGTCACTGTCGGCCAGGTATGGTTCTGGTGTGGGCTTGTGGACAACATCTCTGACCTCTGACCTCAGGGGTCATAGAGCATAGCAGTGCGCACAGGGTAACCTGGGGGGTGAGAGGATTATCCTGGGGAGGGGGTGGGCACAGATGGATGGGTTCTACTTTGAGGCAGACCCTCGCCTGCACGGTCCAGGTGTGGTGACAGAGTTGGCAGCAGGCGCTTGCTCACTGTCAAGTGTTGTCACTGTGGACCCTGTCTACTCTTCCTGGGCCTGGGGGTTTTTTTCCTTCGGCCGTAACTGTCCCTGTTCCTATGTGCAGCTGTCATGCTATGACCAGGCCAAGCAGCTGGTCCTCAGCACTGGCTACCTGCGTGACAACATCCTCACCCACTTCATCTCCAGTTTCATTGCTGTAAGTGCCCCGGCATGGTTGAATGGGGGTGAGGGAATACTCTGGGGTGAGCCTGATGATGCAGCCTCTCGGAGGCCACGTTTGGGAATCAAGTTCGCACGTTAGCCCAGGCCAAGGTCATTCCTGTGTCACCTGTCCTGGGGACCCAGGTAGCCCCGGGACACTCAGAAGTAGGCAGGAGGGCTCTTTCAAGGTGTCGTGTGGGTCTGCATGCAATGAGGGTTTTAGGGCACCTGAAGGTTGGTGACAAGTTCCCTCCCCCAGGGTGGATGTGCCACGTTTCTGTGCCAGCCCCTGGACGTGCTGAAGACCCGCCTGATGAACGCCAAGGGGGAGTATGAGGTAAAGGCGGGGCTGCGGGCTGTGGGCGGGGCTCCGGTGCTGCCACCTACAGCCATGCTCTGGAGCAAGGCTCCCGTCGGCCTCGGCCTGCGCTCTTGTCCTGAGATGGATGTGTTTCCCACTGGGGCATGGGGGGCCAGTTGTTCCTGCTCCCTTTTAGTTGAGCAACTCTTGGTAGCTTGGGGTGGGGTTGTACTTTTCCAAGGCCTTGGCCTTGGTTCTATTTTACACCACATTTCTTCTGACCGAAGCAGCTTTCCACACAGTAGTACAGTCTGGCCAGTGCCCTGAGAGCCAGTCATGCTGGTTATCGGAACAGTCCGCCCACTCGGCCCATGTGGCTCTTCCGGTGATGTCACAGCCTGGGCCGCTGTTGTTCCGAGCACCTACCACGTCCCTGGCATCACTCGGAGCCGCCAGGTTCTCTGGGCCTTTGAGTGAGAAGCCCTCCATCTATGTCCTTTACCGTCTCCTGCAGGGCGTTTTCCACTGTGCAGTGGAGACGGCAAAGCTTGGACCACGAGCCTTCTACAAGGGTCTCTTCCCCGCGGGCATCCGCCTCATCCCCCACACCGTGCTCACCTTCCTGTTCCTGGAGCAGCTGCGGAAGCACTTCGGTGTCAAAGTGCCAACCTGATGTCACCCAGGGACAACTGGGCCGTGCTCAGACCCTGTGCTGAGCTGCTCGGAAGAGCGGACGGGAGTGGACTCCCCTCCTCCTCAGCCTGGGCCCCTGCTGTTCCCACCCTGGGGCTGGCTAGCCTTCTGACCCTGCCTAGGCCAGGGCTTGCTTCAGTGTCCTCTGTCCCTCCCGTGGCACCTCTGCCCTACTTACTCCCCACTGGGTTGTTCTGTCTTCTCACCCCATGATTCACTCAGGAGAAAGAGGTCTGTCCCAGGCCGGTGTCACTGTCCCCACCTCCCTGGCTGCTGCCTCGCCCTGTCCGGCAAGCAGGGAAAAGCTAAGTCCACTTCTGAATCCCGCTGGCCCTCTGTACTCCGGAACCTGGGTGGTGTGGCAGGGTACAGACCTAGGCAGCTTCTGCTTACTCGCCAGAGGACTAGAGCACGCACGCACGCACTTTTGACATGAGAGGGACCATCGTGTGGTGTTGTGGAAGGTAGTGCCTTCAGGGGAGGGAGCACAAATCACCAGCACGTGTGTGACAGTGAAGTCCAGCAGGCGCAGGCGCACGGGGTTTCCACGTGCCCCTCCTGCTTCAGCGTCGGCCCCTTTAAGGTCAGTAATGCTGAACCTCCCACTCAGCAGCTACTGCTGTCGACAGGGACTGACCATGGCCCTCACACATCTGCACCCTCCTGGGCCTGGCTTCCCCAGGGGGCACACAGGAACCTAGCAGAGCTGAAGCCATGATGTATATGTGCCCTCCGGGGACCTGTCTTCCTTAGTGGCGGTGGCCACCACCCCTCATCTTCCTGCAGGCTTCAAAGTGGCCTTGTTTTCCCTCAGGTGGGAAGCTGGGCCCTGTGCTCATTTGCCTCACACAGTCCCTTCAGCACTAGGTCCTCACCCAGGAGGTGTCAGTGGGCTCAGGGGCACTGCCTGCAGACCCCTCCCTCTTCAGGATCTAATAAAGCAAGTAGCCTGGGAGACCTCCGCGTCTTCCCTGCAGGCTCCTCACCCACTCTCAGGCGCTGGCTGGTTTTTTTTGTTTTTTGTTAAGCTCTCTCACTGATTAGGACAATGCAGTGGTTTTTTTTGCACCCACCAAATATGGACCATCTTCTTAGAGGGGGAGAGCCTCTGGGTAGGGGTCAGTAGGAAGAGGGAAGTGGGACCACCAGGAGAGAGGGTCACCTTAACCCACAGTAACAGGCGCCTCTAGAGTCAGTCCCCAGGCTGTTCACACAGCAGCTTCAACATGGAGCCTGGGCTAGGCCTTACTCATGACACCAAGGCCACAGGGAAGCTGATACCACACCTGAGCGGCTGCTCTTGCTCTCGCAGCCTCACTGCCTACCTGAATGTGAGGAAGTGGCCAGTCTGGTTTGGTGGGGTCAGGCCTGGCAACAGGCCCTGCAGGGCAAAGGTGCATGAGCTGTGGTCTGCACACCTGCTTTCCCTGCCACAGAGGAGGGCAGCTAGAAGAGTTCCCTGCTCCCTGAGGGAAAGAGAAACAGCTGGGGCGCGTCAGAGGACAGCCAGCCTGGGGTGCCATCCTAGGAGCCCCTCTCTTCATAGGGAAAGAGAACAGTGGGCTAGCCTTGCATTCCCATCGTTGGCTTGTAGGCCCAAGGCGGAACGCCACTCTCCACAGGAGCCCTGGGCACAGCTCCAAGGCCTGAGTCATCCGCACTTTCCTATGACCCTTAGGTGTTTTTTCCCTAATGACTTTATAGTTCACCAAAGGTAACTATAGTGACCAAAGGTGAACTGTTACCTCTTACTGTAAGAAGTCAGCAGGACCCGGCCGGGCATGGTGGCGCACGCCTTTAATCCCAGCTCTTGGGAGCCACAGGCAGGCGGATCTCTATGAGTTTGAGGCCAGCCTGGTCTACAGAGTGAGTTCAGGACAGCCAAGGCTACACAGAGGAGCCTGCTCTCAAAAAACAAGTCAGCAGAACTCAGGAAGCAGAGGCAGGTGGATTGCTGTGAGTTCAAGGCTAGCCTGGTCTACAAAGGGAGTCTAAGACAGCTAAGGCTACACAGAGAAACCCTGCCTGGGGAAAAAAGTCAGCAGAGGTGCCAGGATAGGATGTGTGGGTTTAAAACAAAACACCTGCCAGGCGGTGGTGGCGCACGCCTTTAATCCCAGCACTCAGGAGGCAGAGGCAGGTGGATCGATGTGAGTTCAAGGCCAGCCTGGTCTACAAAGGGAGTCCAGGACAGCCAAGGCTACACAGAGAAACCCTGTCTCAAAAAACCAAAAAAAAAAAAACCACTTTGCAGGCCGCTGTGGTAGCGTGCACCTTTAATCCCAGCATTCAGAAGGCTTGGGCGGGTGGATCACTGAGTTTGAGGCCAGCCTGGTCTACAAAGCGAGTCCAGGACAGCCAAGGCTACACAGAGAAACCCTGCCTCGAAAAACAAAACAAAAAATCATCTTGCAGCCGGGTGTGGTGGTGCACACATTTAATCCCAGCACTCGGGAGGCAGAGGCAGGCGGATCACTGTGAGTTTGAGGCCAGCCTGGTCTACAAAGCGAGTCCAGGACAGCCAAGGCTACACAGAGACCCTGGCTCGGAAAAAAAACAAACAAAAAACCACCTTGCTTGCTGTCTGACCAGGAACTTGAGTAGATCCTCAGGTGGATGCCAGGGGACGAGGACAGGCAGGAGCTCCCTAGCCAGCAGCCAGTCCAGTCAGAATGGCAAGATCCAGGTAGGTCTAGTGAGAGACACTGAACATCGACTTCTGACCTCTGGATGTACACGCATGGGCACATGCGCCCTTGTATGCACTCAGTACAAGGTGCCATGGAATTTGCCCACGTGGTCAGGGATGACGCTGAGAGCTTACCTCACACTAAACACACCAGCTGACGGAGACCATCCTGGTCTCAAACTCAAAGATCAACCTCCTGAGTGCTGGGATTAAAGGCTTGCACCACCAGAGTGCTGGGATTAAAGGCTTGCACCACCACGCTTGGCTACATTTTTAACTTAAAAAAACTAAACTGGGGCTGGAGAGGTGGCTCAGAGGGTAAGAGCACTGACTGCTCTTCCAAAGGTCATGAGTTCAATTCCCAGCAACCACATGTTGGCTCACAACCATCTATAACGAAATCTGTATACATACTAAATAAATAAATATTTTTTTAAAAAAAGGCCTGGCTGCCGGGCGTGGTGGCTCATGCCTTTAAAAAAAAAAAAAGCTAAACTGAAGAGGCAGGCAGATCACTGAGTTTGAGGCCAGCTTGGTCTACAAAAGGAGTCCAGGATAGCCAAGTCTACACAGAAAAACCCTGGCTGGGAAAAAAAAAAAAAAACTAAACTGAGGCAGAGGCCAGCTTGGTCTACATGGAGAGTTCCAGGACAGGCAGGGCTACATGGAGAGATCCTGTCTCAGAAAGCACCCCACAAAGAAATTGTGTGTCAATAAGAACGTTAAGTGAAGCCGGGCGTGGTGGCGCACGCCTTTAATCCCAGCACTCGGGAGGCAGAGGCAGGCAGATCGATGTGAGTTCGAGGCCAGCCTGGTCTACAAAGGGAGTCCAGGACGGCCAAGGCTACACAGAGAAACCCTGTCTCAAAAAAATGAAAGAAAAAGAAAGAAAGAAAGAAAAAAAAAGAACCCCACTTCAGTTATCTTTGCCGGGCGTGGTGGCGCACGCCTTTAATTCCAGCACTCGGGAGGCAGAGGCAGGTGGATCGCTGTGAGTTCGAGGCCAGCCTGGTCTACAAAGTGAGTCCAGGACGGCCAAGGCTACACAGAGAAACCCTGTCTCGAAAAACCAAAAAAAAAGAGAAAGAACGTTAAGTGAATCACAGCGCAGCATTCACAGCTAGCTCTTCATGTGATTAATATCTCCTGAATCTTTGACAAGAACCCATTTCTGAGGACATCTGACCCACCCCCGCCCTTTTAGCCACGCTTACTTGGGATTTTAGGTGAAGACTAATGTCAGCACAGGTTAGGGTGTCAGGACAGCTGCCTTGGTCAGCTAACTCTGGGAGAGTGTGGAGCCACCAGGGTCCCCAGCTTCTGAAAGAAGCTCCCACCTCCCTGGAATTGGAAGCAGGGCTCGCAGTGCACATAGCCCAGACTGACCTGGTATTCACTGTGTCGTCCAGGTGGCCTCAAACGCTCACTGCTCCTTTGCTTTCAACCTCCTAAGCTCTGAGACATCATTGTTTATTGCTTTTTTGTTTTGTTGGTTTTTTGAGTTCAATTCTCAGCAACTACATGGCGGCTCACAAGCATCTATAATGAGATCTGGTGCCCTCTTCTGGCGTGCAGTGTACATGCAAGCATGGCATTGCATACAAAATAATAAATCTTTTTTTTTTTTTTTTTTTGGTTTTTTGAGACAGGGTTTCTCTGTGTAGCCTTGGCCATTCTGGACTCACTTTGTAGACCAGGCTGGCCTTGAACTCACAGCAATCTACTGCCTCTGCCTCCCGAGTGCTGGGATTACAGGTGTGCACCACCACGCCTGGCTAATCTTTAGTTTCTTGCTCTGAGGGTCTCTATCAAAGGCAAAGTGTGGCCGGCCACTTGCTGTGTCAGAGCCAGGACAGGGCAGCCTCTGATCCACACGACAGCTTTCCATGTGTTTCCATCAGTGCTGTTTATATCTAAAGTCTTTCACTCTGTGTGTGTGTGTATGTGTGTGTGTGTGTGTGTGGTGTGTCTGTGTATGGAGTGGGTGTGTGTATGTATGTGTGTGTATGGAGTGGGTGTGTGTATGGAGTGGGTGTGTATGTATGTGTGTGTGGTGTGTGTGTGTATATGTGTATATATGGAGTGTGTGTGTGGTGTGTGTGTATGTGTTTGTATGGTGTGTGTATAGGTGTGTGTATATGTGTGTGTGGGTGTGTATGGTGTGTGTGTGTGTGTGTGTGTGTGTGTGTGTGTGTGTGTGTGTGTGTACCCTGACACCTTGCTTCTGGATCTGTGATCTGCCTGGTCCAGGACATCCAGGGCTCTGTTACACAAAGAAACCTTGGGGGCCAGGCATGGTGGCACACACCTATAATTCCAGCACTCGGGAGGCAGAGGCAGGCGGATCTCTGTGAGTTCGAGGCCAGCCTGGTCTACAAAGTGAGTCCAGGACTGTAGCCCTCCCAGGCCCTCCATGCTGAGCTCCTGCCTAGCAGGAGCTCTGCAACCCTGGATACCCTGGGCTGCTCTCCTTGTGATGAAATGTTCATCACTTGTTTTGCTGTCAAGTTTAGGACTGTCCTCGAGTCTGAAGTCATGAAGACTCACCACTACTTTTCTTCTCGAGTATTTTTAGCAGAAAATACCAACACAAGCGCAAATGGCTGCAAAAAAGCAAAATGGGGGCTGGAGGGCTAGGGGTGTGGCTTGGTGAGTGGGTGTGGCTTACTGGGTGCGTGTGGCTTACTGGGTGGGTGTGGCTTGGTGAGTGGGTGTGGCTTGGTGGGTGGAGGGCTGAGGATGTGGCTTGGTGGATGGAGGGTTGTGGTGTGGCTTGGTGAGTGGAGTACCTGCCTATTGTGAGTACAACCTTGAGTTCCATCCCCAGCACTGTATAAAACTAGTCTCCACTGCACACACCTAACTCACATGCTGAAGAGCCAGGAGTGGAAGGTAGGTCATCCTTGGCTACAAAGAAGTTTCAGGCCAATGTGGAGGAGGGAGAGAGGGAGAGGGAGGGGGAAAGGGGAGAAGGAAGGGCTGAAGAGATGGATCAGCAGTTAAGAATGGTTACTGCTCTTGCAAAGGTCCAACGCTGGTTTCCCAGCACCCACATCCAACCCCAGACCAACCTACGTGGAGACATACATATAAACACAAAACTTACAAAATTTAAAGCCGGACTGGAGAGATGGCTCAGTGGTTAAGAGCACCACCTGCTCTTCCAGAGGTCCTGAGTTCAATTCCCAGCAACCACATGGTGGCTCACACCCATCTATAATGTAATCTGATGCCCTCTTCTACAGATAAAGCACTCATATGCAATAAATAAAAAACAAATAAATCTTAAAAAAAAAAAACCTTAAAGCCAGGTGATGGTGTCATACACCTTTAATCCCAGTGTTCAGGAGGCAAAGATAGGCAGATCTCTGTGAGTTGGGGGCCAGCCACAAGCAAATTACAGGACAGCCAGGGCTAGCTACACGCCCTGTTAACAGTTAAGAGTGGTTTTTGGGGTTTGTTTTTGTTTTTCAAGACAGGGTTTCTCCGTGGAGCCCTCTGCCTGGGATTAAAGAGGTGGGCCACAGCTGCCACGCTTTCTTTTCTTTTCCTTTTTTTGTTTGTTTTTTGTTGTTGCTGTTTTGTTTTGTGTTTGCTTTTCTTTTTGAGACATCATCTCTCTGTGTTAGGCTTGGCTGTCCTGGACTCGCTTTGTAGACCAGGCTGGCCTCGAACTCACAGCAATCCACCTGCCTCTGCCTCCTGAGTGCTGGGATTAAAGGCATGGGCCTCCATCGCCCGGCCAAGATGGACTTATTGACCGTTTACACCCACTGAGGGTCAGGGAGGGTCATGCGACTCTCATCTGGGCAGCCAACTTACCAGCACCTGCTTTCTCTCGTGATTCCCTAATTCCCTGAGGCTTCAGTGAAGGGCTACAGTATACAGAGCAGAGGAGACACGGGGAAGGAACCTCATACCTGCTGGGTGTCCTGTTGAGAGAGAGGAGCACCCACCCACACCTCCCATAAGTAACCCTCACCTATGCTCTACAAGGAAGCCCAACAAACCAAGGGGTTCCTCAAAGTGAACTTTGGCAAAATAATCATCCCTGGTTTGTTGTTTGAGTGTGCACTGCTGCCCCAGAGAAGGGATTTTAGCAACAACTGCGGAGCTTGTGTTCTGATTTTATTAGTAGTATTTAATTTTGTTTTTAAGGTGTGTGTGTGTGTGTGTGTGAGTGTGCACACATTACTGCATGTGCCTTCAGAGGCAGCTGATGCCCTGGAGCTGGAGTGACAGGTAGTTGTAAGCTGCCTTATGTGGGGTACCAGAATCTGAACTCGGGTCCTCCAGAGAGCAATCCTTGCCCATGACTGTTGAGCTATCTCCCCAGCCCCTTCTTGTTATTTTTATCTTTTTTTTTTTTTTTTTTTTTTTTTTTTTTTTTGGTTTTTCGAGACAGGGTTTCTCTGTGTAGCCTTGGCTGTCCTGGACTCCCTTTGTAGACCAGGCTGGCCTCGAACTCACAGCGATCCACCTGCCTCTGCCTCCCGAGTGCTGGGATTATAGGCGGTTATTTTTATCTTTATTTGCTTACTGTGGTACGGGTGGGAGGGGTGGCTGAGCCGCTTGTGAACTGGTTCTCCCTTTGTACCATGTGGGTCCCAGGGACTGACAGCTCGGTGGGCTGAGAGCTGGGTGTGCTTACCTGCTGAACCATCTCACCGGCGCTTGTTGTGCCTTTCTGTTTGTGGAGACAAGGTTTCTCCGTGTAGCCCTGGCTGTCCTACAACTCATTCTGTGGCCATCACAGAGATCCACCCACCTCTGCCGCCCATGTCAAATGGGCTCACCACCGTGCCCAGCACAGCTTCGGTGCCCTTTGCTGTTGCCCAACAACACATCTTACCGAGACCAGTAAGTCATTCCAGAACATTCTGTGGGCGCTCAGTCTGTCTCCTTCCTCTCAGCGCACACCCAGGTCCCTGTCGTCCACTCATGGCAGAAGGGTTTCCTTGGAGAGGGGTGGCTCTTCCGCACTTCCTCCAAGGCAGCAGCCTCCTTGTCAGCTCCTAGGAATCCCCTTCATTGCACCAGAACTTGACAGAAGAGACCAAAAACACAAACAAGGTAGAGGAGAGATCAGTGCTCTTCCAAAAAACATACTGCAAAGAGCAGTTAGTTCCCAAGATACAAAACTACGGAGAAGATGCAGAGCCATGTGGCTTTCTTGGCAGCTCCCTGCCTTCAGCACGCCTAACTATGGATGAAAGGAAAAATCTGAGCAGGGCAGGTGTGGTGGCGCACGCCTTTAATCCCAGCCCTTGGGAGGCTGAGGCAGGCGGATCGCTGTGAGTTTGAGGCCAGCCTGGACTACAGAGTGAGTCCAGGACAGGCAAGATAACATAGAGAAACCCTGTCTCAAAAAACCAAAGCAAGAAACAAAAAAGAAAGATCAGGAAATGTGGGAACAGCGTTCTTCCTCCCCCTCCCACTCCCCCTCCCCTCCCCTCCTTTGATTTATTATGTATACAGTGTTCTGCCTGCATGTACACCTGCGGGCCAGAAGAGGGCACCAGATCACATTACAGACGGTTGTCAGCCACCATGTGGCTGCTGGGAATTAACTCAGAACCTCTGGAAGAGCAGTCCGTGCTCCTAACCGCTGAGCTATCTCTCCAGCCCCCAGTCTTGCACTTCTGTGCTCCTGACAGTTGGAGCCTGGCATGCCACCTGCTGGCCTTTCCCTGGTAGAGGCTGCCTGGATTCTGTTTCAGTGGAAACATCTCAGGAAAATTGCTGTGGGGTATCCACCAGAGAAGACTATTTCAGCATGGGCTTAAGCCAATAAAAAGTGTTTATTAGTCTTTTTTTTTTTTCGGTTTTTCGAGACAGGGTCTCTCTGTGTAGCCTTGGCTGTCCTGGACTCACTTTGTAGACCAGGCTGGCCTTGAACTCACATCGATCCACCTGCCTCTGCCTCCCGAGTGCTGGGATTAAAGGCGTGTGTTTATTAGTCTTTATTAGCCACAGACAGCTACACTGATTGGTCCAGATCCCAGGGCAGTCCTGAGCCTTTCTCAGGGTGAGCTTGAGCACAAAAACTGCATCCTGTGTTGACATGACTCAGTAAGAACAGTTAGCCAGAAGCAGAGCTACAGAAGCCAAAACGCGAAGTTACAAAGAACATTTAGAGACTTTCCCAGAAGCATGGGCTCTGATGGCTTAGGTCTTTGGTTTAGTTTTGGCAGGTGGTGCTGTGTGCTGAGTTTTATGGCCTGAATGGAACTTCCATCATGGAGTCAGTTGTGCTAAGGTCTGGGGCCTACTAAGGTATGAGAGCAGAAATGACTTGGGTCCTATTCTGCCAGTCAGCCCTCCAGGTCCTCTGAGAAGGCCCCCATCTGCCAGGTTCTTTCTGGGTAAGTTGTTTTGGTTTTTTTTGGATTTTTCGAGACATTGTCTGTCTGTGTTAGCCTTCGCTATCCTGGACTCACTTTGTAGACCAGGCTGGCCTCGAACTCTCAGTGATCCACCCGCCTCTGCCTCCCGAGTGCTGGGATTAAAGGCGCGCGCCACCAGGGCCTGGCAGTGGGTAAGTTGTTTTAGGAAAGACTGGATGCCCTTTCCTTGAAGTCTGTGGCCCTGGAGTTTGCCCGCCCAGCCCTGTCTGGCGTCCCCTCCAGCGAGGAGCATGAGAGGACTGTGCATAAGCTGAGGGATTTTCCCTTGAGTTGCTTTGGCTTAAGCAGGATCTTTTCCGTCACGGGGGCTATAATTCTTTACAAAGACTCGGTTTTACAGGAGAGCCTGTTCCACCGCACCACCATCATCATCATCAACAGCAACCAGCTTTGCTTCCCCTCCCCCACCCCACCTCCACATTTTCATAGACTCCTTGACCGCTCCAAGGCGTGATGGAGTGCTTTTACTGTAGACATGAGGGACAGCACTGCCAGATGCATCTGGAAGGATCCAGAGCAGGGAGAGGGCGCAGTCGATGGGCTGGGGCCAGCAGACTGGCCATGGGAAGATGAGTGGCCGGAGGAAGAGGAGAGAGTGCTGGCAAAGCAGACCAAAGAGAGGAGCCAGAGCGAGGAGCTGACGGCAGCAGGGTTATAAGGGACTGAGAAGGAAGCTCAGGGTAAGAAGACTGAGGAGGGCCAGGCGGCCGCCGCAGGTACCTGCGATGCCGAAGGAGCCTGGAGGACAGCGTGCACATTGGTATGAGGCACCATGGGCAGCCATTCACCCCGAGTTTCTTTTGGGTCCCCCCCCCCACGTATTCCTGACTGACCTGGAATGCACAACATAGCCCAGGCTGACCTGGGACTCTGCCTCCCAAGCACTGGGGTTGAAAGGCGTGCACCCCGAGCCCTTTTGTTTCTTGTTTATTTATTTTATGTGTACAAAGGTGTTTCACCTGCATGCCTGTCTGCCTGCCTGTCTGTCTGTCTACCATGTGCGTGCCTGGTGCCCATGCAGGCCAGAGGAATCAAATCCTCTGGGACTGGAGAGACTGACAGTTGTGAGCCGCCACACGTGGGTTCTGGGAACTGAACCCAGATCCTCTTGGAAAACAGCAAGTGCCTTAACCCTTGAGCCATTCTCCAGTGCTCCGGCTCCCTTCTGATCTGTTGATGGTCTCTGCATTCCCCTCAAGAGTCTGAGGGGGTGTTTCCTGCCTCAGGGGAAGTCCTGTTCTGGGGGCATTTGGTGTTCACTCAGGGTCTTTGCTGTCACCTTGGTCTGTTTCCTCTGTGGTCCTATGAACGGCTCCACTCTCCCACCCTAGAGCTGACAGAGCTCTCCGCCTGTCCCGGATCTCCTTGGTTGGCTTTCCAGCAGCTGTTGACTCACCACCCACTTCCGGTTCTTTGGCCTTTTCCCCCTTCACTAGCCGAGAGGTCACCTTTGTCCCTCCCAGGTGTCGGGAGCTGAGCAACTCAGTCTGCTCTTTGCTCTGTCACTTGAGGCCGTCAAGAGTCAAACCTGGACAACATACAGCTCTCAGTTGGCTTCGCTTCGATTCCAACTGCAGGCAAGGGTTTGCCAAACATAACGGCAGGCTCTGTAGGTGGGGGAGAGCAGGACAGAAAAGGGTGGCAGTCACACCAGTTATGTCCCCACAGGGACCTCAGGGAGGGAAACAGGAACCAGGCACTTCCTGGACACCCTAGAGAAGATTAGGGCATGTGGGTGGGATTTCCCTTGCTGCTGGCTGTAGCCTGGAGCAAGGTGTGGCTCTGGCCTGTAATCCCCAAACCAGAGTCCAAGGCAAGAGGATTAGAAGTTTTATCTCAGTAGTGCAAGAGAGAGAGAGAGAGAGTGTGTGTGTGTTGGGGGGCATGCATGCATTTATGGATGCCAGAAGTCAATTCCAGGTGTCTTCCTCAATGGTTTCTTCTGAGCCTTGCTGATTCAATAGACTGGCTGGCAAGCAAACGCCAGGCATGGCCTCTTCTGTCTGTCTCCATGGCACTGCAGGCGTGTGAGTGACAGGTGTATGACAGCACACCCACTTCTTACATGGCTGCAGGGGACGCACTCTGGGCCTTCTGCTTGCAGAGCGAGCACTTTCCCAACAGCTGTGTTCCAGCCCCAGTGCGATTTCTCCTCAGCTCTGTGGCTTGCTCTTCTGAGGTAGGATCACACTGAGTTGCCCAGCCTCACTACATAAGCCAGACTTGGCTGGTCCTCCTGCCTCTGCCTCCCAGGTGCTGGAATTACAAGTATATGCCGCCACCCCTGGCTCAGTACTGAGGTTTGAACCCAGGTTTTCACACACGCAAGGCCAGGTCTCACCATATTCCACCTTAGACTTTCTTACAAAGAAGGCTGGGAAAGGTGTGAGGCAGGAGGCTGACAGCTTCAGGCCAGAGGTTCTTTCCTGGGGCGATGAAAAGTTTTACAGTTGACTGCTGTGGCCTGGTGTGGGGGCACACACCTGCAACTCCAGTACGGAGGTGGGTGGCTATTGTTAAATATTAATTTTGTTGAACTTCTTAGGGGACTCCTAACAGTGGGGGCAGGAACTGCCTCTGGTTCTGTTGCCTGCTCTTGGGACCCTGTCCCCTTACGGTTTCCTTGCCCAGACTCAATAGAACAGGAGGTGCGTAGTCTCAGGGCAACTTGATAGGCCAGGGCTGGTTGATACCCATCCAGGCTGGCCCTTTTCTGAAGAGAAACAGAGGAGGAGTGGATGGAGGCAGCGTGGGCAGGGTGAGCAGGGTGGGTGTCCAGGAGGAGCCAGGAGGAGAGGGGAAACTGTAAGCAGAACATAAAATTGATAAAATTAAAATGATAAAAATATACACAGAGAGCAGGGCGGTGGTGGTGCACGGTGGATCGCTGTGAGTTCAAGGCCAGCCTGGTCTACAAAGCGAGTCCAGGACAGCCAAGGCTACACAGAGAGACCCTGTCATGAAAAACAAACAAACAAACAAAAGATAAAAATATATTAATTACACCTGGGCACAGTGGCGCAGGCTGGTAATTCTAGCACTCAGGGAGGTAGAGGAAGGCAGATTTCTGAGTTTGAGGCCAGCCTGGTCTACAAAGAGAGTCCATGATAGCCAAGGCTACACAGAGAAACCCTGTCTTTTTTTTTTTTTTTTTTTTTGGTTTTTCGAAACAGGGTTTCTCTGCATAGCCTTGACTGTCCTGGACACTCTCTATAGACCAGGCTGGCCTCAAACTCACAACGATCCACCTGCCTCTACCTCCCAAGTGCTGGGATTATAGACATGCGCCGCCGCCACCACCTGGCTTAGGGTAAATTTTGATTCAAACATTTCGTAGGTGGACTGGTGCTCCCTCCCACAACTGTAGGTCCTGCCTGGCGAGAAGGTGGCCTCCTCCGTCTGCTAGGAGGCTCAGCTAGAGACATCCCGTATCCTCCCTGTAGCCTGCCCTGTGGCAGGTCTCCGCTTGTCTCACTGGTGTCCCTGGCCTTGGTTTGGCACTTTCTCAGAAAACTGGAAATAGTACAGCCTCAAGACCCAGCTATCCCCCTCCTGGGCATACCTCTAAAAGACGCTCCACCGTACCTTAAGGACGCCTGCTCAACTATGCTCATAGCAGCTTTATTCATAATAGCCAGAGACGGGAAACAACCTAGTCGTCCCTCAGCCAAAGAATGGATAAAGGATAAATAAAAATGCACATTTACACACTGGGATACCACTCGGATATTAAGAACAAGGAAATCGTGAGATTTGCAGGCAAATGGACGGGACTAGAAAGAATCATCCTGAGCATCCTGAGCGAGGTAACACAGACCCAGAAAGACACACACGGTATGTCCTCATTTGTCAGCGGATATTAGCCATACAGTACAGGATAACCACACTACGAATCGAGGCCCCAAAGAAGCCAAGTACCAAGGTGGGCCCTAGGGAGGCCCCTCCTTGGTTCTCACTCAGATGGGGAAATAGAAAAGACAGTGGAAGAGGAAGTAGAGAGGGAACCGGGTAGGAGAGGATGTGTGGAGGAAACCAAGGGGCCATCAGATGTGGGGAGAGTGGGGAGGGAGGTCTGAGAGCCCGGAGAGTTACAGGTGCTTATAACAAGGGGAGGGGGAGGCCGCGGAGGGGCGGGGGCGGGGGACATCAGGCAGGGGGGGGGGGGGGAGGGGGGGGGGGGGGGGGGAGGGGGGAGGGGAGGGCAGGGGGAGGGAGAGGGTGGGGGAGGGGGGCTGGTCCTCTAGCAGAGCACCGGGTGCTCTTAACGGCTGAGCCATCATCTTATTAGCTGCCTCCTTCCTCCCTGACGCAATAAGCCTTTAATTACATGCTTCGTGGGTGTGTCAGCGCTGCATGGGGAGGGCTGAGGCCAACCCGTGGGGCCCACGCCTGCGTGGGCAGGTGCGTGAGGACTGGCTCTCCGGGCAGCAGGAGGCCTATTTTAAGCACAGCCTGTAACTCCCGGAGTGGCCTTTGGGTGGCAGCCACGTAGTGTCATCCGGCCTGAAGGCCTGCATTAAAACCGGACTGGTCCGTGTAGACGAGGAAGTCTCCCCAGGCAAGGGTGTGGCTCAGGCCGATGGAGGTTACGGCCTCGACTCATAGAGGTGCCATGCTAGCTAGGCCCAGGAGCGGACGTGGCAGTCCAGGTTCCAGGATGAAATAGGAGCCCAACCCCAGGATGAGACTCAGAGCTGGGCCTGTGCTGGCAGAACACGGTCTGTTGCAGCCAAAGCTGGAAAGTTAGCAAAGCATTGTTTTTATTTTTTCAGGGTTTGGCTGGGGGCATTAGCAGTGTGGAATTACACAAGTACAAAACTTTGGGGCAACTGGGGATAAGAACATAGTAAATTCATAGCCAGGTGTGGTGGCGCACGCCTTTAATCCCAGCACTCGGGAGGCAGAGGCAGGTGGATCGCTGTGAGTTCGAGGCCAGCCTGGCCTACAAAGCGGGTCCAGGACAGCCAAGGTTACACAGAGAGACCCTGTCTCGAAAAACCAAAAAAACAAACAACAACAACAAAAAAGAACATAGTAAGTTCTAGGCAGCTGGAGGTACAGAGTGAAAGAGTCTTGAGAGCGAGGGGGAACCGTTCCAGGCAGAGGGTCACCGGACAAGGGAGCAGGAGGGAGGGCCAGGCCTAGCCCTGGGCCGGCGACCATGAGGAGTGTTACCTGCACACTGCAGCGTCGCTGGACCTCAGGGACTTTAAAGATGGCTTTCCATAGGTCACCAGCGTCACCAGCACCCAGTCCAGACTGGTCTAACGTGAGCACCAGGTCCCACGAGGCTGATGGGAAACAAGGCGGAAGGCGGGGGAGGCCTTCAGGCTCTTCAGTTTTTGTAAACTTGACACAAACTGGTATCACCTGCCAAGAGGGAGGAGGCCCCACTGAGGGATTTCCTCCATCAGACTGGCCGTGCGCAGGCCTGGAGCATTGTTTGTCTTGGTTGTTAATCGACGTGGGAGTTACCAACCCGATGTGGGAGGTTATGTCCCTAAGCAGCTGAGGCTGGGCTGAAGACGGCGAGATGGCGCACACCTGTGATCCCAGCACTCGGGAGGCAGAGGCAGGTGGACCTCTGTGAGTTCAAGGCCAGCCTGGTCTACAAAAACGAGTCCAGGACAGCCAGGGATACACAGAGAAACCATGTCTCAGAAAGAAAAAAAGGGGGTTGGGGGGGGGTAGGGGAATGGAGAGATGGCTCAGTGGTTAAGAGCACTGGCTGCTCTTCCAAAGGTCCTGAGTTCAATTCCCAGCAACCACATGGTGGCTCACAACCATCTGTAATGAGATCTGATGCCCTCTTCTGGCCTGCAGGTGTATATGCAGGCAGAGCACTGTATACATAATAATAAATTAAAAAAGAAAAAGAAAGAAAAGAAAAAAAGAATGGTAGCTAGGCAGCCAGGTGGGTAAGCCAGGAAGCCGGTTCCTGCATGGTGTCTGCTTCTAGGTCCCCCTTGGCTCCTCCTGTTGTGACTCACCTACATGATAGACTGTGATCTTTTTAAAAAATATTTTATTTATTGATGTTTATTTTATGTATATGATTGCTCTATCTGCATGTACACCTGCAGGCCAGAAGAGGGCATCAGACGCCAGTATAAATGGTTGTGAGCCACCATGTGGCTGCTGGGAATTGAACTCAGGATCTCTGGAAGGGCAGATGGTGCTCTTAACCGCTGAGCCATCTCTCCAGCCCCGATAGACTATAATCTATAAGAGGAAAGAAACCCTTTTCTTCCCAAGATGCTTTTTGGTCCTGATGCTGATCACAGACCAGCACCCTAGAAGAGCCTTGGCATGGGGTCCATCTGTGTGGCACCCCGCTTGGAAGCAGTGGCAGAGGCCTGCTGCAGGGGAGGGACCTCGGCAGACCTGAGTGTGGAAAAGAGGGAATCGACTTTTGGGGTGTGTTTGTGGGGTTCAGTGCTGAGGGCCAGAAGAGTGGGAGTCTGAAACAAAGGAGGGGCTGGGCTGACTTTCCATCATGGGCCCAGCCTCAGTTTACCTACAGCACACGGAGCCCCGCTTGCTGTGGGACCTCTGGGGACCTGGCAGTGTTTCTCCAAAGAGTCTGTGGATTTCACTTGGTTGTTAAATTTTTTTCTCTTACATCTTTGGATGTTTTGCCTGCATGTAAGTCTATGTACTCGTGCGCTGGGTACCCGAGAAGGCCAGAAAGGCTGTTGGACCTCCTGGAACTGGAGGTGTAGACGGTTGTGAGCCGCTGTGGCTGCTGGATATTGAACTCAGGACCTCTGAAAGAGCAGCCGGGCTGAACCATCTCTCTAGCCACTTATGCCTGTTTTGTTCTGATTTTTTGTTTGTTTTTTGAGATAGGGTTTCTCTGTGTAATCTTGACTGTCCTGGACTCGCTTTGTAGACCAGGCTGGCCTCGAACTCAGAGATCCACCTGCCTCTGCCTCCTGAGTGCTGGGATTAAAGGGGTGCACCACCAAGCCTGACCCCTTGCTCTGATTTTTTGAGACAGGGTTTCTCTGCATAGCCCTGACTACCCTGAAACTCCCTCTGAGACCATGCTGGCCTTGAACTCAGAGATCTACCTGCCTCTGCCTCCAAATGCTGGAATTAGGTGTGTACCCAGGCAATACGCCTGCTATTGAGGTGGTGCAGGGTGAGGTGGTCCCACCAGGCACTCAGCCTGTGATTCTCCCGTTGAGTGGACTGGGAGGTTTCGCCATGCATCCAGTGCCACACCCGGGGTCCGCTGCAGCAGGTGGCCAGTTCTCAGGGCACACCTGCACCCTGGGCACCACTCCACTCACAACAGGTGCTCAGGCCTGGTTCAGCCCAGAGCCCTATGGCGTTGGTCACTATGAGGTCCAGAGCCCCCATCCAAAGATCAACTCCGACTGCTAGCCAGGGTTAGCTGGATGACAGGCCCCGTCTAAAAACAGAACAGAACAAAACAACAACAAATGCTCAGAGTCTCCTCAACGCAGTCACCCTTTTGGACAGGGCTAAATATCCACCCACACCATCCACAGACTCCTCTCCTTAGGGAGAACCAGGGTAGAGATGTCCTAGGAGCATCTCCCAGAAGAGTTTTCACAAGTCGTTTCCTTCCGCCTGCAGCCCGGCTGAGTGAAGCAGAGCCTGGGGGACCTCCTGGGAAGACTCCCCTGGATCCATCCCTCCAATCTCCCACCCCCGCCCCAAGCAAGACACTCAGACAGCTTGTGCTCCTGGGAAGACTCCCCTGATCCACCCCCATCCTGGGCAAGACACTCAGACAGCTTGTGTTTGCACGTTCAGCCCTCACATCTAGGCTTCCTCCTGCCTCCTGCCTGACGGTCCCTGGGATTTCCCAGCCTGATTGTGTTGGCAGAAGAGAGTGTGACCGCAGCTGGCCTACTCTTGTGCAATGTGGAACCTGGGGGTGTTGAAACGCTCCCTCTTGAGGTAGGGTAGCAGAGACAGATAACTGCCATAACCCAAGGATGAGGCCAATGTCCAGAGGTGGCAAAGCAGAGAGCAGAGGCCCCAGGGCCATGAACAAGACTTTTCTGAAGCCTATGTTGTAGCGGAAAGTTTTGGTGTTTTTGTTTGTTTTTCAAGACGGGGATTCTCTGTGTAGCCTTGGTTGTCCCAGACTCACTTTGTAGACCAGGCTGTCCTCAAACGCACAGCAATCTGCCCACCTCTGCCTCCTGAGTGCTGGCGTTAAAGGTGTGTGCCACCATGCCCTGCTTTTTTTTTTTTTTTTTTTTTTTTGTATTTTGAGACAGTTAAAGGCGTGTACCACCATGCCGGGCTTTTTTTTTTCTTGTATTTTGAGACAGGGTTTCTCTGTGTATCCTTGGTTGTCCTGGACTTGCTTTGTAGACCAGGCTAGCCTCAAACTCACAGCGATCTACCTGCCTCTGCCTCCCAAGTGCTGGGAATACAGGCGTGTGCCACCATGCCCAGCCCTAAATTTTGGTGTCTTTAAAAATTCAATGCAGGGTTGGAGAGAGGGCTCACTGATAGTGAGATCTGGTGCCCTCTTCTGGCCCTCAGTTACACATGCAGGCATAACACAACATTATATATACACAATACTCTGCCTGCATTACACTTGTGGGCCAGAAGGGGGCACAAGATCTCACTATAGATGGTTGTGAGCCACCATGTGGTTGCTGGGAATTGAACTCAGGACCTCTGGAAGAGCAGACAGTGCTCTTAACCTCTGAGTCATCTCTCCAGCCCAATAAATTATTTTTTAAGTTAAAAAATTTTTTTCTTCTGTGCTGGGTGTGGTGACACACACCTTTAATCCCAGCACTGGAGAGGCAGGGGCAGGTGGATCTCTGTGAGTTCAAGGCCAGCCTGGTCTACAAAGCGAGTCCAGGACAGCCAAGATAACATAGAGAAAAAAATGTATTTCCAGTGGGTGGTGGTGGAGGATCTGGGGGAGATAGGGAAAGGAGTGGGAGACTAATATAATCAAAGTACATTATATGAAATTTTGAATCAATACAATTATTATATTATATTATATTATATTATATTATATTATATTATATTTTTCCAAGATAGGGTTTCTCTATGTAATCCTGGCTTTCCTGGAACTCACTCTGTAGACCACGCTGGCCTTGATCTCAGAAATCCACATACCTCTGCCTACTAAATGCTGGAATTAAAGGCATATGCCACCCCCACCTGGCCAAATATTATATTTTAAATATCTTTAAAGAAAAAAACAACCAACTAGCCAGGCATGGCGGCGCATGCCTTTAATCCCAGCAGAGGCAATTTGATCTTTGTGAGTTCAAGGCCAGCCGGGGGTACCTTTCCCCCCTAAAATCCTCTACCTCCAGGTGGCATTGTGGCCCAGAGCTGTAATCCCAAGCACTTGATAGGCTGAGGCAGGAGGTTTGCTGCAATTTTTTTTTTTTTTAGATTTATTTATTTATTATGTATACAGATTTTGTTATAGATGGTTGTGAGCCAACATGTGGTTGCTGGGAATTGAACTCATGACCTTTGGAAGAGCAGTCAGTGCTCTTACCCTCTGAGCCATCTCTCCAGCCCCTTGCTGCAATTTTAAAGGCACCCTGGCCTACAGGGTGAGACCCTGTGTCAGAAAAGCAAAAATGATCTGCCGGAGCTGGAGAGATGAGAGACAGCTCAGTAGCTAAGAGCTTGTGCCGTGCAAGCGTGAGGGCCAGAATTCAGATGCCAGCACAACGTCACAGCATAGGCATTCTGTGCGTGCCTGTAAGTCAAGTTCCGAGGGAAGGTCTGTGGGGCTGGCTGGTTTCTGCCTTAGCTGAAAAAAACACAAACTCTAGGTTAAAGGAGAGACCCTACCTCAAAAAGGAATAGATGGACTCCCAATGCTCCCTGTCTCCCCTTCACAAACACTGGCACAAGTACCTACACACACACACACACACACACACAGAGTCGCACTCACACGACTGATGGCAGCTTTGTTCTTAAGATCTCCAGCACCCTTAGCCGGGCGTGGTGGCGCACGCCTTTAATCCCAGCACTCGGGAGGCAGAGGCAGGCGGATCGCTGTGAGTTCGAGGCCAGCCTGGTCTACAAAGTGAGTCCAGGACAGTCAAGGCTACACAGAGAGACCCTGTCTTGAAAAACAAACAAAAAAAAAAAAAAAAAAAAAAAAGATCTCCAGCACCCCCTGGGCATAAGGCTATAAGATCATCTTTCAGGAGGCCCAGGGAGAAGGAAGGATCATAAATTCAAGGCCAACCTGATTTACCTGAGACTGTGTCTCAAAAACAGAGAGAGAGAAACCCCCAACGGTTTAGCGAGCCTGTATTGCACACCCGTGTCCCCATTGCTTGTGAGGCTGGGTAGAAGGACCAAGCATCGGCAGTCACCTTGCTTGGCACAGACTCTGCCTCAAACAAACAACCCCTGACAAACTCTTCCGTGCAGCCTTAAACACTCACATTACTGAGTAATTCTCACAAAGGAAATTCTGTGCCCAGGAAACAGCCTAGGGACTCTGGCCTTGGCTACACTTCTGTCTGTGACTGCTGGCTCCTGTGAACTCATATGTATGTGTGTGAACTCTTGGGGTTTCTGTTCTTTATTCTCTGGAGCCGCCCGGCTGTTCCAAGCCCAGCAGCAGCAGCAGTAGAACTCTTCAGGGTTGTAGCTAGCCCAGAGGGCAGTCGATGGTTAATTGTGATCATTAATGCAATTGAATTAAGAAATGTCTGGAGGCTACAGAGATGGCTCTGCTCTTTGTTTTGTTTTGGTTTTTTCCCCCTAGACAGGGTTTCTCTGTGTAGCCCTGACCAGGCTGGCCTTGAACTCACAGAGATCCACCTGCCTCAGCCTCCCGAGTGCTGGGATTAAAGGCGTGCCACTATACCCAGTGGTGGCTCTGTTCTTAAGATCCCCAGCACTCACAGGGCAGTTCGCAACCATTGTATGTAAATCCAGTTCCAGGGAGAGGCCAGGAGGACCTCACTCCCTTGATAAAGACTCACTTTCTGGAAACTGTAAGAGAGCCTTCTGTGACCTCACTGGACAGAGCTCTTACCACCTCTAGGCCCTTAGCGACCCCATGTGTGGGGATTCCTGCCTCCTGCCGTGACAAGTCCAGCACAGACATGTAGGCCCCACCTGCCTCCCCCAGTTTACCTGAGGGTAGGGGGCAGGAGGCAGTTATCTGATCCTAAAATGGGCCCAACCTGCACGTCACCGCCCAGCTTTGGGAGGCCTTTGGGGTTAGGAGTGTGGGAGTCACTCTTGCCTGGGGCAAGCTGAGGTGCTGGAGTGGCTCCTGGGGCCCCCCAGGCTGGAGAGATCTCAGGAAGTGTCTGGGACAGTCCAGGAGCCCCAGATGTTGCCGATATGGGGGAGCGGCTCTGGCAGGCAGCCACAGGGTTTGTTTTCTCTCTGTCTCTGGGTTCCTGGCCATTAGGTGGGCACTCGGCCTCGGTTTAGCTCCAGGATAAAACAGTCTTGCTGCATGGCAGGGGCCAGTTCCCTGAACTGCCCTGAGCTCCTCGAGCCCCGTTACCCCTACCCAGGCCTATGGATAAAAACAACCCCTCGTGTCAAGGGGCGCACAGGTCAGTCCCAAGACACACAGACACAAGACACACCCAAACACACAGACACAGATACAGACACAGTTGTGCACACACAGATGTGCCTTCCCTGTCAGGATCAGTGGCAGGCTCCAGGTGAGGGAGCCCCGTGCCTTCTGTTCAGGGAAGCTCAGGCTCCTGCCCTCTTCAGCTGAAGTCCAGGTGCCAGCTGGCCAGCAGGGCCTGGGCTCCTGCCAGCTGAACGGCCATCTGGGAGGAAGTTTTCCCTGAGGAGACTCTAAATATGTCTCTGGCTAATAGAGCTAGTTGTGGCCAGAAAAGAGCCTACTGGAGGGGCTACGGGGTTGTCAAAGGCCTGGATTTAGTCTGCTGTGGGACAGAGACCTCCCCTCAGGCCTGTGGCAGGACGGGCAGGCTTCCACCTCCTAGCAAGACTACCCAGTGTTGGCGAAGATGAGTTTTGATACAACCTTGTTGTTCTTTTTTTTTTTTTTTTTTTTTTTTGGTTGTTCGAGACAGGGTCTCTCTGTGTAGCCTTGGCTGTCCTAGACTCACTTTGTAGACCAGGCTGGCCTCGAACTCACAGCGATCCGCCTGCCTCTGCCTCCCGAGTGCTGGGATTAAAGGCGTGCACCACCACCGCCCGGCTAACCTTGTTGTTCTTATAGAAGACCCAGGTTCAGTTCCCAGGACCCCACATCAGGTGGCTCAAAACCACCAGCTCCAGCCAGGTGTGGTGACACAGGCCTTTAATTCCAATTCTAGGAGGCAGAGGTTCCTCCTCTGTGAGTTTGAGACCAGTCTGGTCTACAAAGTGAGTCGAGGACAGCCAAGGCTACACAGAGAAACCCTGTCTCAAAAGATAAACAAGCAACCCCCCCCAAAAACAAACAAAAAACCTGGGTGTGGTGGTGGCAGTGGCGCTCGCCTTTAATCCCAGCGATCAAGGCAGAGGCAGGTGGATCACTTTGAGTTCGAGACCAGCCTGGTCTACAAATCAAGTCTAGGACTGCCAGGACTACACAGAGAAACCCTATCTTGAAAAACCAAAAAATAAAAACCAAACACAAACAACAACAATAACAAACCCCAGAAAGTGCTGTGAGCACTCTGGCCCCCAGCACACTTCACGGTAAAACACGGACCTCTCTCCTTCGTGGCCAAGAACAAAGCAGCAGGCCCACTGCCGCCACTGCTGCACATTGCACTGCAGGTCACAGTTCCAGCAATGAGTTACCAAAAAGCAAATAAAATCTTGCAGATTGTGAAGAAAGAAAATGTATTTTTTTTTTTTGCTCAAAATGCACAGTCATCTTCTTATAAAAACCTGAGGAGTCTACAAAAATAAGAGAATACATGGATGAAACAAACCTAGAGACCAAACATACATTGAAATCCTGTACATTAACCGCGAGTGACTGGTACATTACAGTGAGCAGACAATGAAGGGCTTTGCCCAGTGCTTTGAATGCCACGGTGGGAAAATCCAATAAAGTGCCAGTAAATACTGAGTGGGTGACTCCAGATGCCTCATCAGCTGTTAGTTATGTAAATCCATCCAATAGCTCAGGGAAGGGGCTGGACAGGATCAGAGGGTGCGTGGGTTATGGCTGGGGGCGCAGATCAGGGTGTGTGGGTTATAGCTGAGGTGCCGATCAGGGTGTATGGGTTATAGCTGGGGTGCACATCAGAGGGTGTGTGGGTTATGGCTGGGGGTGCAGATCAGGGGGTGTGGATTATAGCTGGGGTACAGATCAGGGTGTGTGTGGCTTATGGCTGGGGTACATAGATCAGGGGGTGTGTGGGTTATGGCTGGGGTGCACATCAGTGGCTGTGTAGGTTATGACTGGGGGTGCAGATCAGAGAGAGCGCTTACCACACATCAGTCTCAGGGCTTGGAAAAAAATCCTTTACAGTAGTGTCAAAAATTATGAAATGGGGCTGGAGAGATGGCTCAGTGGTTAAGAGCACTGTCTGCTCTTCCAAAGGACCCGGGTTCAATTCCCAGCACCCACATGGCAGCTCACAGCTGTCTGTAAATCCAAGATATGACACCCTCACACCAGCACACATAAATTAAAATTAAATAAAAAATATTTGTAAAAAATTATGAAACAGAGCTGGGCATGGTAGCACATGCCTTTAATCCCAGCACTCAGAGAGGCAGAGGCAGGAAGATCACTGTGAGTTCTTATAATGTAGCCCAAGCTGGTCTTAAATTTGGAGAGATCTCCTGCCTCAGCTGGAATTACAGACTTGAATTCTCTCTCCAAACTACCTATCTGGAACCAGGCATGGTAGTACATGCCTTTAATCCCAGCACTTGGGAGGCAGAGGAAGGTGGATCTCTGTGAGTTCGAGGCCAGCCTGGTCTACAAAGTGAGTCCAGGACAGCCAGGACAACACAGAGAAACTCTGTCTCAAAAAACCAAAACAAAAAAACAAAACAAAACAAAAAACACCTACCCATCTAAAGACATACTGTGGAGTGGCTATGACTGGGGCTGGGTGCAGTGGTGCACTGTGGTCCCACTTACTTGGGAGGCTGAAGTACAGAGTATTACTTTAGCCCAGGAATTCAGAGCCAGCCTGGCAACATAGGGAGATCCTATGTTTTAAAGTTTTAGAAATTTTTATTTTCTGTTTCTTTTTTTATTTACTTATTTATTTATTTTGATTTTTTGAGACAGGGTCTTGTATGCTCAATTTTTAAAAATTAAAATATATTTATTTATTAAGTATACAATATCTTGCCTGCATGTACGGCTATAATCCAGAAGAGGGCACCAGATCTCATTATAGATGGCTGTGAGCCACCATGTGGTTGCTGGGAATCGAACTCAGGACCTTTGGAAGAGCAGGCAGTGCTCTTAACCTCTGAACTATCTCTCCAGGCCCCCATGCTCAATTTTTTTCTCTCTTTTTTTTTTTTTCGGAAACAGGGTTTCTCTGTGTAGTCTTGGCTGTCCTGGACTCACTTTGTAGACCAGGCTGGCCTCGAACTCACAGCGATCCACCTGCCTCTGCCTCTGCCTCCCGAGTGCTGGGATTAAAGGCGTGTGCCACCATGCCCGGCCACGCTCAATTTTTTTTTAAATATTTATTTATTTATTATGTATACAGATTTCGTTATAGATGGTTGTGAGCCACCATGTGGTTGCTGGGAATTGAACTCATGACCTTTGGAAGAGCAGTCAGTGCTCTTATCCTCTGAGCCATCTCTCCAGCCCCATGCTCAATTTTTTTAACCAATATATTTTATTAACAACTTGCTGGGCATGGTGGCACATGCCTTTAATCCCAGCACACGGGAGGCAGAGGCAGGCGGATCACTGTGAGTTCGAGGCCAGCCTGGTCTACAGAGTGAGTCCCAGACAGCCAAGGATACACAGAGAAACCCTGTCTCAAAAAACCAAAAACAAGCCAGGCGTGGTGGCGCACGCCTATAATCCCAGCACTCGGGAGGCAGAGGCAGGTGGATCGCTGTGAGTTCGAGGCCAGCCTGGTCTACAGAGTGAGTTCAGGACAGCCAAGGCTACACAGAGAGACCCTGTCTCGAAAAAAAAAAAAACCAAAACCAAAACAAACAAACAATTTATTGACCGAGCATACATCACTTATAACCCGACTAACCAAAACAATAGGAAATGAGGATTAATGGACACAGTAACAAAACCGTAAGGATATCAGTTCCGAGGAATGATTCTCCTGGCACAATCAGCAGGATTTCTTCTGCTGGAACCTGGGGTAACCAGAACCCAGAACCTTAGCAGGAGCCGGAGCCCTGAAGTCTTCCCTGAGCGATTCTCTCTAGGAGCATAGCGAAGTGCAGCGATGAACAGCAAAAACTATCTGTAGTCTCCAAAGGCCCCGCCTCCAGTTCTGGGCTCATTTATATATCTCCTCCCAGAGTCTGGTCATGGGATCTTTTCAGCTGGCAACAATCAAGTTCCTGTACGAGGTGGCTGGTAATCTAGCAGATTAACATCACCTGTTATCTCACATGACCATTCCTATCCCACACTTGGGATCCTAAAAAACAGGTTTATCTCTCCTTCAGGGTCTCTCTGTGTAGCCTTGGCTGTCCTGGACTCACTCTGTAGACCAGGCTGGCCTCGAACTCACAGCGATCCACCTGCCTCTGCCTCCCGAGTGCTGGGATTAAAGGAGTGCGCCACCATGGCCTGGCAGGATTCTTTTATTTGTTACATATACAGTGTTCTGCCTGCATGTACACCTGCACACCAGAAGAGGGCACCAGATCTCATTTTAGAGAGTCATGAGCCACTATGTGGTTGCTGGGAATCGAACTCAGGACCTCTGGAAGAGCAGTCAGGGCTCTTAATCTCTGAGTCATCTTTTCAGCGCCAACAGCATGTGTTTTTACCTGCTGAGCTATCTCAAACATTCAAAGAGAAAGAAACAAGGAAGGAAGGAAATTTAAAACATTCTTATTAAAGATCTTCAGGATGAGTTCAGTGTCAGGCTGGACAACTGAAACTTGTTTTCAGCTGGGTGGTGGTTGTGGCGGTGGTGGCGCACGCCTTTAATCCCAGCACTCGGGAGGCAGAGGTAGGCAGATCGCTGTGAGTTTGAGGCCAGCCTGGTCTACAAAGTGAGTCCAGGACAGCCAGGGCTACACAGTGAAACCCTGTCTTAAAAAAACCAAAAAGAAAAAAAAGAAAGAAAGAAAGAAAAGAAAAGAAAAGAAAAAAAGAAGAGAAAAGGGCCGAATAGAGCGGTTGTCTGGCGCGTGTGAGCTCTGGCCCACTTCCTGGGTGCTGTGATCACAAGTGCTTTGCGTAGGTGATGCGGTGGTTTGAAATGTTCCATATGGTCTTGGCTATCTGAACACTAGGCCCCCCGGCTGGCTGCCTTCTTTTAGATGGACCAGCAGTTAACAGCACTTCCTGATCTTTCAGAGGACCAAAGTCTGGTTACCAACACCCTGGCCAGGAGACTCACAGTGCCCAGTAACTCCAGCTCCAGGAGACCCAATGCCCTCTTGCAGCCTTTTCAGGTGTCTGTGTGCACATACATGAACATACATGAACATGAACATACAGGCACATACACAGAAATTAACAAAATAAACCTTCCCCTCCCAAGCACTATGTGGCCAGTTTCAGTGATTCATATATGTAAATCCAGGACCTGGACGAGTGAATTTGGGGTAGCCTGAGTTTCATAGTCCTGGGCTATCCTTAGCTACAAGGGGAGGTTGGAGGAGACAGGGAGATCAGCCTGAGCCTTTGGAGATGATGTCATAAAACAACGAAAGTGCTGTGCTCCATTGTAAGCAGAGCCAGCCCGCAGCCCAGCGGGGCAGCAGCCGCCCGCATGCACGGAGCCCTGCATTCCACTCCCGCTTGACAAGAACACAGAACAGGGAGGAATCCAGGCCTGAAGGCGAATGCCTGCAGCCTCCGAGGTCAGGGAGCCTTAGGGGAAAATGAGCAGCTCAAGGTTATCCTTGCCAGCGTCGACAGTTCAAGGCTGGCTTGTGGCATTTGAGACTCCACCCCTCCACCCCCCAAAGACATGCTGGAAGCCTGCTGCTGCAGGGCTGCCCTTGCGACACCTTTGGCCCCTTCCCAGCCCCACTGCTGCGTCTTGTTTTCTGAACAAATCTGCAGCCTGTCTTGGAACACGTGCTGGGAGGTCCTTCTCGGGAAGTGCCCTAGCAGCACGGACAACAGGCGCCATCCGCGTCCCTGGCTCCCAGACACTGGCTAGCCACTCGTGGGACAGCCCAGCACTCCCTCACTCTCATCTTCCAGTCTGTTTATGTCTTCTGACATGAGAAACTCAGAGCCAAATGGTCAAGAGGCAGAAAAACTTTATTCAGGGTTTTCTGCGTGGCCTGCGGAACCCGGTAGCTGGGGACCGGCAGCGAATACTTCAGGCTCATTTAATTTGAAGTGTTTACACCTATTTGCTTACTGTATGTGTTGGGGTGTGGTCCGTGCACTCTACAGTGCATGACTTGTGGTGGTCAGCTCTCTGCTTCCACCATGAGGGTTCCAATGATCAAACTCGGGTCTGAAGGCCTGGCAACAAGCAAGCTTTCCTGCTAAACCGTCTTGCCAGCCCCCAAATAGCATTTGTAAAAATTTAAGTAATAGTGCCGGGCATGGTGCGCACGCTTTTAATCCCAACACTCGGGAGGCAGAGGCAGGTGGATCGCTGTGAGTTCGAGGCCAGCCTGGTCTACAAAGCGAGTCCAGGACAGTGAAGGATACACAGAGAAACCATGTCTCTAAAAACCAAAACCAAAACCAAAAAAAAAAATAATTATTAAGGACTGGAGAGACAGCTCATCGGGTAAGAGCACTGGCTGTTTTTCATGAGAATCTGAGTTCAGTTCCCAGCACCCACATTGGGCCTTAAGACTGCTTCCAACTCCAGCTCTAGAGGATCTGAGGTCCTCTCTCTGGCCTCTGGGGACACCAGGCACCGATGTGATACACAGATATACATGCAGACAAAACAACCCACACACAGAAAATTTAAATATTGTTTTAATTAATTAACCAACTAACTAATTAATAGCTGGGTGTGGTGGTGCATGCCTTTAATCGCAGCACTTTGGTCTACATAGCAAGCTCCAGGATAGGCAAGGCTACATGGATATTTGGGTTGCTCACCCCCTAAATATTATTGTATGCATGTGTGTGTATGTGTGTGTGTACACACCTATGCTGGTGTGTGTATGTTCCGAGGTGTCCCCCTCTGTCACTCTCTGCCTTCCTTCTTTGAGACAGGGTCTCTCAGTGACCTGGTGGTCACTGTTTTCAGCTGGGTTGTCAAGCCCCAAGTGATCCCTGTCCCCAGAACCTTTAGCACGGAGGTTACAGGTGCATGTTCAGGGATCCAGAGTTGGGTTCTCACACTTACACGGCCAGCACTCTGACTTGCCGAGCCTTTTTCTCCAGCCCCTAAAACTGGATCTCACAAGGCTGAGTACCCATGACATCACCAACAGGCCCAGGAGCCTGGTGAAGTGTAAGTAAACACTGCAGTGGGGTAAACAGAGAGCCCACCGCGGCCCAGGCTCCCACCGTAGCCAGCCCCGGGGTTGCCTCTCCCACTCTCTCAAAGCTGTCTCTTCCAGGGCTGCCCTCTCCCCACTCTGCCCTCAAGAAAATAAGGCCAGAGCATATCATCCTCAAAAAAGAAAAGCCTCCGTCTTGAGGTGCTCCCGCGCTCTGCGCTCTGCCTCTGGCCTCTGTGGGCCTCCCACCACACTGCTGCAGAGCTCCTGGCAAGCCTTGCCCCTTACGCCTTATTACCCGGCTCATAGAGGGGCAGACCCTGGCTGCCGAGCTCAGTCTTCTCGAAGGAGGGGCCGCATCTATCCCTCAGCCTTGCATAAGAGCGCCCCCCCCCACCCCCCCACCCCCCGGCGGAACAAACAGAAGGTCTTTGCCTTCTAACCTTTGCCTTCTGGCCATTGCCTGGATCAAAACAGAAAGGGCAGCTCCATGTCAGGCACGCTGGGAGACTTCTGAAAATAGGGGCACAGGAGATGGGCACCTGGCAGCATCCCTCTCCCTGAATCTAGGCAGGGTTGTCCTCTGAACCTTACAGACGTGTACAAAGGCATAGTAGGCACTGAGGGTGAGGGGTGGGGGAGTGGCTCACCAGTCAGGGGCCTGAGTCTGAAGGACAGCACCTGAGCCAGGACCTGGGGCAAGGACCAGTGGGCAGCTCCGGGGAGGGCACAGTGGGTGACAGAGAAGACACCAAGTGTGCCCCGGGGGAAATAGACACTTGGCTATAGACTGGCTTCCTGAGAGGGTGTGGGTGGGAGGCTTAGGCCTCGCAGGACTAGTCTGGGCACTGGAAGTTGCGGGGAGAGGTAGCTCCAGGAAAGCGGGAGACTGTGAGTTCCCACCCCGAGAGCCAGGGCCACTAGGAGAACGTCCTGGAAAGCAATATGTTACAGGATGTGGAGGAGCCGGAGACATGGAGAGCCCAAAAGCACCCATGGGAGTTTCCGACCCCAAGGTCACTGGGCAAGAGGGAAGAGGAGGCAGCAAGAGGTGATGGTTCAAGGGCTCACAGGGGAGGGGCAGCAGAGTGGGAGAGACCCTCCAGCGTCGCTCCCCTCGCCTCCACTCCACCTGTGGTGCCTGAGTGACAGCTGCAATAGTTTCCACGCTGGAGCCAGATGGGGTTAAATAAGAGACTTAATCCTTCCGGAAAATCAGGACTGCAACCTGAACGCAATGGTGCGACCCCAGGACGGCGGACATCGCAAGAGAAAGGGGGGCGCTGAGTCCTACCCTCACTTGTTCCCTTGGCGAGCTCAGACTCCCCAGGACCAGTACCTGCCAGGTCAGGATTCACCCGTCGAGGGCCTCTGAAGTCCAGGGTGTGTGCGGGGTTGGACCCGCAGGGTTACGGTACACTTGACGAGGGTCCTCGGAAGGGACCCGTGGGGTCAGAGTCCGGGTCAGGGCCTGCGCAGGGCTCTGTGTGCCAGAAGGGAGGGGGAATGGGTGCGCAGGTTGCAGATGTGCAGAGCAAGCGCTGCACGGGAGAGATACCGGGGTTACTCCGAGAGGGTCCGAGAGCTCAAGGCAGGTCCCCCTCCCCCGCCGGCCGCTCCCGCCCCCACCCCCTCCCCCTTCGCCGCCGCCGCCCAGCGTCGTCGCCGCCGCCACCACCGCCGCCGCCGCGGGCGGAAAGTTTGCGAGCGGCTGGCGCGGAGCCGGCGCCGACCCCATCGCAGCGCGGGCGGCACCGGGATCCCAGCGCTCTCGGGGACCGCGAAGAGCCCAGCCCGGGCGACTGAGCACAGCGAGCGGTAGGGTCGGGCCCCGAGGGGACGGTCCAGGGCGGTCTGTGGGGCGCTGGAGCACGGGCGTGACCAGGGCGAGCGGAGGAGCCGGGCGGAGTGGGGAGCTGGACCCTGGACGCAGGGCGGCTGTCCCTGGGGTCTCGGCTGTCGCGGTTCACGACCCACGACCCCTCTCCGTCGAACACGTCAGATTCCATCTCCTACTGTCACGCTTAGGGTCACCTGATTTCCAAACCACCCCGGACAGGTTTAGTTAGGGGTCTCAACGTTTCCTTCTTTCTGTTTTCTGGGAGCGCAATCCGGGGCCGGGGCGCGATAAGGTGGGTGCAGGCGTGGGCCCTTCTGCCCCACCGAGCGCCCAGCGCGCTCCAGCTGCCCGCTCGTGCCCCCATTGGCTCCCTCATCCCCCTCGGCTGGATCCGCTTTCCCCTCCCCAGGACTCCCTAGCTGTGACCCAGTCTTGCCGGTGAGGTGTGTAGGCACCGTGCATGAAGGACGGTTCTTCCTCCACAGCTCACAATTGTTTACTTTGACCCCTGCGAGCGCAGGTCACTGCCCTTGTCCTGCTGGGGGCTCCCCGGCGATCCCCGACCCCCCTTTCCCACTTCAGACCCATCAAGTTTTACGTCATGAACCGGAACCGACTGGTCCCTCACCTCTGTCTCTGGCATCCTCCGAGGATCGGACCAGGGATATTTTGCAGTCCCTCTGTCTGGAGACATAGAAGCGGGGATCAGAGCTCACCCTAGCGGGTGGGTATCCTAGGGCCTGCCTGCGCCCCCCGCCCCCGTTGGCCTCTGTCCTAACTCAAGAATTAGGCTTTGTCATCATCGAGCCCCGATCCTGTCCCTGCCCTAGGGCTATGAGCTGAGCTAGTTTCTCCGTTTTGACCAAAACCCTCTTCCAGTTGATAACTTTAAGGATTCCTCAAGTCACAGACGTGCTAGCACTCCAGTTTTGGCCCCTACTGAAGCAAGAGCAGCCCCTGTAAGGCCTCTCTTAGCCACTGGGCCATGCATCTGACCCCCAGCCACCTGCAGAGAAAAGCCGGTGGCTCAGTAGCCACACTGCAAACACCCAAGTGTCCTTTGTCCTCCTGTTGGAGCCCGCTGGGAGCAGTGGTGGCGAGGGACACGGTCGGTACAGGTGGCTGGTGTGCCAGATATGTGCTGTGGAGAAGGGACCAAGGGCGTGCGTGCTCTGAAGACAAGGCAGGCTACCATATTTCCCCTACAGTTGGGCCTCACAAAATGTGAGAGTTCATTTAGCAGCCTAGCCCAAGAAGGAAGGAGGGCAGGGTCCCTGGTCTACTGTCCATCACCCCCATCTGTTCCTTGCCAGGGAGGGGTAATCAGATGGAAAAGGGGCCAGACTGCAGCTGCAGCCACAGCAGCTCTGGTGCAGCATCCATGCTGGCTGTGTCTGGGTGTCAGCGTGTACCCCTGCTGTGGGGGCAGGAGGCAGACTGCACAGGGGACAGAGACTTAGAGTCCTAGCCTATAGATGAAAACCCCATGAAAGCGAAAGGGTGCCCTGTTTGTTGGTCTTTTATTTGTTTGTTTGTTTGTTGTTTATTTATTTATTTTGGTATTTTCGAGACAGGGTCTCTCTGTGTAGCCTTGGCTGTCCTGGACTCACTTTGTAGACCAGGCTGGCCTCGAACTCACAGCGATCCGCCTGCCTCTGCCTCCCAAGTGCTGGGATTAAAGGCGTGTGCCACCACGCCCGACTGTTTATTTATTTTTGAGACAGGGTTTCCCTGTGTAGCCCTGGCTGTCCTAAAACTCACTCTGTAGACCAGGCTGGCCTAAAGCTCACAGAGATCCACCTGCCTCTGCCTCCCGAGTGCTGGGATTACAGGCGTGCGCCACCACACCCGGCCTGATTCACATTTATTTTTTTAAAAAAGATTTATTTATTTTATGTATATGAGTACACTGTCTTTATGCACACCGGAAGAGGGCACCAGATCACATTACAGATGGTTGTGAGCCATCATGTGGCTGCTGGGAAATGAACTCAGGACCTCTGGAAGAGCAGACAGTGCTCTTAACCTCTGAGCTATCTCTCCAGCCCCCTGATTCACATTTTCAACCAGGGCTGCTCAGACAGAGCTGGGCTCCGAGGACCACCCTCCCCTACTGGCTCGATTTTCACTTGCAAGGCCTTGGACTAGCATTCTGCCACACCATGCCCCTTACCTGCGTCTCCACAATCTACCTACCTGAGCTGGTCATCCTTTGCCACTCTCAACTGCCCTGAAGCCTTCCTGTCTCTCCCACTTCCTCTTTCAGGGCCTCTGGGAGACCCCAGCAGCTTTGGGGTGGGGGCAGGTATAGTGGGTGAAGGGCCAGCTTCTGGCCTCTCCTTACCCAGCCCACTAGTGACCTGGGCAGCGAGCCAATGGGGCTGTTTGCTTCGAATTAGGATAGTAAGGCCACTCGGTGACCCCAGAGGTAGGGACACCTGAGCTGCCATTCCTCCTCAGCCTGTTTGCTGCCTTGTTCCCAGCAGGGACCCCCCCTACTCTGTGGGCATTGGCCCTTGAGGTTCAGCTACCAAAGACCTGAAACTCCTTGCTGCTGGCCAGGCTCAGGAGTCTTCTGGAGGGTTGTTGGGCTGGTGTGACTCAAGTGGGCAGAAGTGAACGGGAGCCCTACAAGTTGGTGCCTCTGGAACGCAACTGGACTTAGCACAGCAGGCTGAAATCCAGAGCCCCCTTTTCTGGCAGTTGGGACCCGCAAATCTCTCTGCCTTAGGCCACATCCATGGTCTTCTTTTCTCCTCCCCCTCAGGGTGTCTTTGCATACAGTCCTGGCTGGCACTGAACTTTGGGTGCCTCCTGCATCCACCCAGAGTGCCAGGACTGTCAGTATGCACCACCATACCTGGCTCCATATTTTATATTCTGATTGTGGATACACAGGACGGAGGCCCTGGGAGCTCATAGCTGGGCCCCATGCAGACTTTAAGAATCTCTTCTTACCCAGGAGTGGTGACGCACACCTTTAATCCCAGCACTCGGCAGGCAGATCTCTGTGAGTTCGAGGCCAGCCTGGTCTACCAAGAGAGTCCAGGAGGGTTCGGAAGCAGCTTGTGGCTGATGTGCGTGATCACTACTGCCAGGACCTGTTACTAGCATTCCTGGGTCTGGCATGAAATTTCAGGCAGAGGTGTCCCTCATCTGGGCCCTGGCAACAACAGTGCTAATCTCAAAGGAACGTGCTGCCAGTTAGCCTGTGGTGCCCCAAGGGACCCATAGGCCCAGTCTTAGAGCTTTGTACAAGGTCCACAGCATTATATGGACACACTGGTCCTGGTGAAAAGGACAGGTGACAGAGACCACCTGAGGACATGCCCCATGTATACCTGACCCCTGGTAGTCTAGGAGGTGCCCTGGAATGAAGGCCAAGTGGCAATGGGCCTGGGCACCCCACCCTTTCTCTCTTTACCCTGGCTCAGCTTGCCTGGCCAGTCAGCTTTCCCAGGGGCTAAGGATAGGTGGGTTAGGCCCAGCCAGGGCAACACTACTGAGGGAGGAAGTGGTAGTTGAGATGTTGGTGACACTCTGAGAGAATTAGGTGGCCAGATGGGAAGATGCCAGCTTCTGGCCAGCCAACCCCAGGAAGCAGGAAAGTAGCCGTCCACGGTCACCCGTCTCTGACTTGGCACTAGGAGCTGCCTGTCCCCACCGCAAGCTTCAGCTTTCCGGAGGCTGTAGGCCCAGAGGCTTGGCTCTAGGGGACAGGATGCTCTACAGACTTTCTTCAGACTCCACTGTTCTGGCTCTGCAGCCTGAGGAGGGGTGCGCACACCCCAACGACCCAGACACGCAACCCCTGCCAGATGTTGGGGGTGGCTACCCAGAGGCATGCCCCGTACCCAGACCCCCTGTCCCCAACTGGTGCTGCTGTTGCTGCTAGTTCTGGTGAGTGCGTTGCACCCTACACCCTGCGCGGAGGGCTTGCCTGCTCTGCACAGAAGCGCTGACGGCGCTGTCCATCCTGCTTGCTTGGCCACCTGTTTCCCAGCCAAAGGCACCCTCTGCCCAAGTGACGGACTTATTGTTTGAGAAGTGGAAGCTCTACGGTGACCAGTGCCACCACAACCTGAGCCAGCTGCCCCCGCCTACCGGTAAGTCCCACCTGCAGACCCCTGCGTCCTGTCCTCCTGCCCGGGTGTGCAGTGCAGAGAACTTACGGGAATGGAACAGTGACACTCAATGGTTGTTGGATGCCCAGCCACTCGCCCCGATCCCCAGCCAGCTGACGCCGCTGCTGTCACCGCTCACACTGGGCAGGCAGTGGATAGGGACCGGGTGGGTGCGCGGAGGGACTGGGTCTGTACTGCTGTCCAGCTGAGGGAGATGACTAGAGCCTACAGGGAGAAGAATGCAGGAGCTGCGGCTGGGACTGGAAAGGATGCCGGCCAAGTGGAGGGCAACGGCCAGAGAGGAGTGTGTTTACAATACAGGAGGACCGCTGAGGTGGCTCAGCTGATAAACGCCCTTGCTCTGGGACCCACATAGTAAGAACAGATAAGGAATTCTCGAAAGTCATCCTGTGATCCTGTATGCTGTCATGCACACACCTGTGCTTCTGAGTGTATGTGCATGTGCACACCCACCAATACATAAATAAATGTAAAAATTAAGAAAAAAGACATGTTACAAAAGGGACAGAAGGCTGTGGGTGGTGGCACACGCCTTTAATCTCAGCACTTGGGAGGCAGAGGCAGGTGGATTGCTGTGAGTTTAAGGCCAGCCTGGTCTACATAGTGAGTCTAGCATAGCCAAGGCTACACAGGGAAACCCCTGTTTCGAAAAACCAAACCAAACCAAACCAAAACAAAACAAAACAAAAAAAAGACAGAAAAGAAAGACCCAAAATGGATTTGGGGCAGATTTGAGATGGGAAGTCTTGAAGGAAAGGCTTGTTGGAGCCAGGTAGTGGTGGTGCACGCCTGTAAACCCAGCACTCGGGAGGCAGAGGCAGGTGGATCTCTGTGAGTTCGAGGCCAGCCTGGTCTACAAAGTGAGTTCAGGACAGCCAGGGCTATACACAGAGACCCTGATTTTTTAAAAAAAAATACAAGAACAACAACAAAAAAACCCAAACAAACAAGGAAAGGCACGTGGGGCAAGCTCAAATGTTGGGTGGGCTGGAGGGGGAGGTAGGCATGGAGTCACTGGCCAGGAGAAGCCCCTTGTGGCCCACGTCAGGGAGGTCGCCTCAGTGCAGCTGTGGTGATGCTCAGGGGACTCCTGGCCCTGATGTGGAGCGCTCCTTCACCTTCACAGAGCTAGTTTGTAATAGAACTTTCGACAAGTACTCCTGCTGGCCTGACACCCCTCCCAACACCACAGCCAACATTTCCTGCCCCTGGTACCTACCTTGGTACCACAAAGGTAACGGTGGAGGGCCTGGGATGCCGAGGGGACGGAGCATAGGCGCAGTCTGACCAGAGCTTGCACCCGTGTCCCAGTGCAGCACCGCCTAGTGTTCAAGAGATGTGGGCCTGATGGGCAGTGGGTGCGAGGGCCACGGGGCCAGCCGTGGCGAAACGCCTCCCAGTGTCAGATCGATGACGAAGAGATCGAGGTCCAGGTCAGCTCTGGAGGGCGTGGGGTGGTGTCACAGTGGGGCTGGGGGGGGGGGCCAGGGGATGTGGCACTACCCAGCCCTGCTCTGCCTCTGGCTTGCAGAAGGAGGTGGCCAAGATGTACAGCAGCTACCAGGTGATGTACACCATAGGCTACAGTCTGTCTCTTGGGGCCTTGCTCCTTGCCCTGGTCACCCTGCTGGGCCTCAGGTACGTCGCTGTCGCTCGTGGCTAATACCCAAGGAGAGCAGAGGGACAGGCCAGGGTGGCGCTGACCCGCTGTCCTGCAGGAAGCTGCACTGTACCCGGAACTACATCCACGGGAACCTCTTCGCATCCTTTGTGCTCAAGGCTGGCTCTGTGCTGGTCATTGATTGGCTGCTCAAGACACGCTACAGCCAGAAGATTGGAGATGACCTGAGCGTGAGCGTCTGGCTCAGTGACGGGGTGAGCCCAGACCTGAGGGCTCGCCAGCCTGTGTCGGGGTAGCCGGGTGTCACGGGCCCCGTTCACGCTTCACTTTGTCCAGGCGGTGGCTGGCTGCCGAGTGGCCACAGTGATCATGCAGTACGGCATTGTAGCCAACTACTGCTGGTTGCTGGTGGAGGGTGTGTACCTGTACAGCCTGCTGAGCCTCGCCACCTTTTCCGAGAAGAGCTGCTTCTCCCTCTACCTGGGCATCGGCTGGGGTGAGTAGGCTTGTGGGGAGAGTGGGGAAGGGAGCCATGCAGGGCCATGGGGCCGCAGCTGCGCTCTTTCCACAGGTGCGCCCCTGCTGTTTGTCATCCCTTGGGTGGTGGTCAAGTGTCGTTTTGAGAACGTCCAGTGAGTATGAGAGTTAAATAGGTTGGGCTGGAGTGGCTGGGGCAGTTGGCGCTGGCCTTTGTAAGGTAGCCCTGGGGGTGAGGGGCTGGGGAGCTGCGTGCATCCCCAAGATGTGAGCACATGGCCCCTGCAGGTGCTGGACCAGCAATGACAACATGGGTTTCTGGTGGATCCTGCGCTTCCCCGTCTTCCTGGCCATACTGGTGAGGGGGGAAAACGGCCACCGGCGTGGCTCTCCCGGGTTCTTCCTTCCTTAGCTTTTTGAGGCTAAGAGGAGGCCCACATTCTACCCAGAGGATGGAGGGTGGGGTATCCCAGCACTCGTTCAAGGGGCTGTGCACCCTGGGCTGTGGGTCAGGCTGCCCATCCTTGGCTGGATGTCTGCCAGCCCCAGGACCATGTGCCCAGCAGCCTCACCTGTAGTGGGTACACATGAGAGCCAGGCAGGACACAGGAAGTGCTCAGGCTGCCCCTGACCTTTGTCTTCCACACACAGATCAATTTTTTCATCTTTGTCCGCATTGTTCATCTTCTTGTGGCCAAGCTGCGCGCCCACGAGATGCGCTATGCCGACTGCAAGTTCCGGTGGGCAAGGGCCAGAGCCCAGGACGGAGAGGGTTGGGGTTGAGGACTGGTGCCTTTGTGGGGAGAGCCCAGGAGCCCTGGCAGGTGGGGGTGCTCAAGCTCTGGCCCTGCAGGCTAGCCAAGTCCACGCTGACCCTCATCCCTCTGCTGGGGGTCCACGAGGTCATCTTTGCCTTTGTGACTGATGAGCACGCCCAGGGCACCCTGCGCTCCACCAAGCTCTTTTTCGACCTCTTCCTCAGTTCCTTCCAGGTGAGTCCCCATTACACCCCACCCCTGGGGCCCAGAGTGCTGCCCCTGAGCACCCTCTTTCCCCAGGGTCTTCTGGTGGCTGTTCTCTACTGCTTCCTCAACAAGGAGGTAGGTGGCCCCGAGGCTGGTCCTGTTCTGGTATGACCACCCTTCATCCTTATGGTCACATGTGCTGGATGTCAGGATCCCCCCTAGGACCCCAGGGAGGTCAGTGTGTAAGGTGGGGTACCCAGTGTGGCACCTCAGAGTGGCCGCCTGGGCAGGGTCCTAGTGAGGTGGATGGCCGAGTGGACCCACCCTGACCCTCTAGGTGCAGGCGGAGCTGCTGCGGCGCTGGAGGCAATGGCGGGAAGGCAAAGCCCTTCAGGCGGAGCGCACGGCCAGCAGCCACGGGGGCCGCGTGGCCCCAGCAGGGCCCAGTCACAGCGACCCCTGTGAGAAGCTTCAGCTTGTGGGCGCAGGCAGCAGCAACGGGACCGGCCATGAGCCCGCTGTGGAGACCTCCTTGGCCAGCCGTCTCCCAGGGCTGGCTGACTCTCCGCTGCAGCCCACCCGGGCTGGATGCAGAGAGAGCCTCACAGGATAGCCCAGAACTAGAAGCCTGGCCAAGGCTGAAGACCAAACAGCGTGACAGCGGCTGTCCACACTCCCCTAGCCTGTCCCAGCCCTGGCACAGGCCACACTGATGGAGTGGGGGTGTCCCGTGGGATGCAGAAGCCATGCTCTGAGCTGTGGGGGTCCCCATGTGTTGATGTGTCCCGTGTGCACTGATCTCTGTCCTTCAGTAAAGAGCTCACTTAGTGGCTGCTGACAACTGTGGACAGCAGGCCTCGGGGGCACCCAGGGGAGGAGGCTTGGAGGGCGGGGCCAGCTCACCAGGTAGAGTGGGCTAACACAATCCAGGAAGAGCGCTTTAGGGTAGGAGCCCACCTCCTCCAGGGTTACCCTGAGCCTAAGTTCCCCCAGTGAGGAATGTATCTGACGTAAGCTCTTGGCTCTGCCATGTAAGCCAGAGCCTCGTTGAGCGGAGGCAAGTCTAACAGTCTAATGAAGAACACGTGAGGGACGGTGGGTCAGCTTCTAGGGTGGCCCCTTCTGCTAGTGCCATGATGTCTGGTGGAAAGGGGAGTGTGAAGACAGAATGGGGGTGGGGGAGTGTGAAGACAGGGTGGGGGTGGGGGAGTGTTTAGACAGGGTGGGGGTGGGGGAGTGTGAAGACAGGGTGGGGGGAGTGTGAAGACAGGGTGGGGGTGGGGAAATCAACCAGGTACCTCTGTTCAAGTAGCTGGTAGAAAATGGTACAGGGCTGTGGGGGAGGGTGCTCCCAGCCAGCACCAGGCCACGTGGGCAGAGCCCAGGCTAATTGAAGCAAATGAAGGGACAGGAGGCCTCTCAGGAAAAGTAAACAGAATGACTCACCTGCCAGGCCAGGCACGGGGGCCTGAAGGGGCCTGGGAGCACAGGGAGGGCAGTGAGGAGGCTGGGTGAGGAGAACCCTGCGCCTCTGGCCCGGGTGGGTGTGGGGGTTACCAGCACTGGTGGAGACAAGGGGCTGGAAGCCAGTGAAGATGCTGCACCTGCTGGAGAACTGGGACTGCTGAACTTGCAGTTCTGGGCAGCTCACCCCAGGCCGGGCTCCAGGCTCCAGGCTCCAGGGCCCAGACCCCGCCTCTGCTTTGAGCCCAGGATGCCTAGATATCTGCTGTGGCACAGAGCCACTCAGGCCAGCCACTGAGTATGCGCAATCTCCTTCACGCCAGCTGAGCTCAGGGTTGGCGACTGCCTTGGGGGTTGCAGCTCACTGGGGCCTCCTGACAGCCCTCCCCATCCTGAGTCCCTCTGCCCTTGTCCTCCTTCACCCCGTCCTCATCTCTGTCCCCAAGGGAACTGGAGCAGGCTGGTGCAGGCAGGGGAAGAGGTGGGAACCAGGCAGGCTCACCTAGCCAATGAAACTGAACCACGGGAAACAGTGCCACATGGTGGGGGTACTTTCCAGCTCAGCCCAGGGCCTGTGCAGCATCACTTTTATTTCAGGGAGCTGTCTCAGTTCTCCCTGGTTCTATCCCTCCCTCAGTCCTGCATTTCAGTCTCCTACCCACAGAGGAGTGTTGGGTGTTTTCCAGTAAAGTGTGTGAGTGTGCACAGGCACCTTGGAGGAAGGGACACGGAGTGTGACTATGGAGGGACATGATCCTGTGTGTGACAGGTAGGCAGGTATATATTCGGTGTGAGTGATGGCGCTGTGTGTGTGTGTGTGTGTGTGTGTGTGTGTGTTTAGATGACCTGGAGACTGGTGTGTGAGTGATGGCGCTGTGAGTGTGTGTGTGTGTGTGTGTGTGTGTGTGTGTGTGCTTAGATGACCTGGAGACTGGTGTGTGTGATGGCGCTGTGTGTGTGTGTGTGTGTGTGGTTAGGTGACCTGGAGACTGGTGTGAGTGATGGCGCTGTGTGTGTGTGTGTGTGCTTAGATGACCTGGAGACTGGTGTGAGTGATGGCGCTGTGTGTGTGTGTGTGTGGTTAGGTGACCTGGAGTCTAGTGTGTGTGATGGCGCTGTGTGTGTGTGTGTGTGTATGTGTGTGTGTGTGTGTGTGTGTTTAGATGACCTGGAGATCAATGTGTGGACGTTGATGCCACTAACTGAAGGTGGAAACTGAGAAAACAAAAACAGAATGAAAGACACTGAGCATCAGGGACCAGACTTAAGACAGGTGAACTGTGGATCGGGGGGACCTCAGGCTGGACAGCTATGGACCAGAGGGGGGACCTCAGGCTGGACAGCTATGGACCAGGGGGGGACCTCAGGCTGGACAGCTATGGACCAGAGGGGGGACCTTAGGCTGGACAGCTATGGATGGGGGGGGGGAACCTCAGGCTGGACAGCAGGCTCCCGAGTCTCCTGACGGGAGGGAAAATGAACAGTGGAGACAGATGACTGGTGAACAAGTTCAGGAAACTAGGAAACACAACCAGGTGTGGTGATTCCAGTACGTGGGAGAAAAATGCAGGAGGATGGAATTCAAGGCCAGAGCTATAGATCAGTGTGAGACCAGCCTGGGCCACACCAGAGTTTACTTCACAAAACAAAACCCCTGAAGGCTCCTGCTGTAGTCATGGCGCACAGCTTTAGTCCCGTCAGGCAGGAGGCAGGGCGGTGGATCGCTGTGACTTTGAGGCCAGCCTGGTCTGCATGGTGAGTGCTAGGACAGCCAGGGCTACTCGGAGAGACCCTGTCTCAAGCGACCGCCAAAGCCCGAAAGGGGAGAGTCCTCAGAGTGCAGTAGAATGTGTGCACCTGTGTGTGTGATGCTGGGTTTAATCCCTAGCACAAGAAAGGTAGGGTGCGTGCTGGGCATGCTGGGGTGCAAGTGTAATCCCAGTGCTGGGAAAAACAGGGTCCTGGGGCTTGCCAGCCAGCCAGTCTATTCTAGTTGATAAGCGGTTCAGGCCAATGAAAGACCTGTTTCAAAGGGGGCAGATGGCATTCATGATGTTTGTTTCTCAATCTTCCATTCATGCACATACGTAAACATGCACACACACACAAGCATGCACACATAAACATGCATGCACATAAACACACATAAACATGCACACACATACACACAAACATGCACACACACAAACATACACACACATATATACACATGCACACACATACATAAACATGCACACACAAACATACTTACACCCACACATACACACACACATACACACAAAAAGGAAAAATGGAAGAGATTAGTAATTTCAAGGGGAAGAATAGAAAAAACCATTTACCATATGGCTCACCTCTGAATACAAACACCACAGTGGGGTCATGCAATCTTGGTGTAACCAAAATTGTAGGGAAAGAAAACCACCTCTGAGGGCTGGGGTGTAGCTCAGCTGGTGGAGAACCTGCCCAGAACATGCTAGCACCGCGTGACCTGGATGTAGGGGCACATGCCTACAACCCCTAAACCTAGCGTTGGAGGGAAGAGGGGTTAGAAACAACGTGAGGTCACGCCCAGCGGCACAGCAAGGGTGAGGCCACTTTGTGAAGCCATAACAAAGCCGCCGCTGGCTGGAGACGGCTTCTGTGGTTAGACCCCGGCTGCCCTTGTGGACCTCACATCGCAGTTCACACGTGACTCATTCCAGTCTTAACACGCAGCCATTTTCACACATAGACACGTAAACAAAAATAACTGGCCAGGTGTAGCGGCACATACCTTTGGTCCCAGCACCAAGCGGGGAAATGCAGGTGAATTTCTGTAGCTTTAAGGTCAGCCTGATCTACACAGCAACACAGTGAGTCCAAGTGCTGTCCTGCACTGAGCTCAACACGTGGGGCTAGCCTTGTCAAGTGGATCCCTGAGTGATAAGCAGCAGCAGCGGCAGTTGCCTGGGAAGAGCCACAGGAAGTGCTAAGGCTGTAGAGGCTAGGAAGTGACAACTCTGCGGAAGGTCATGTGTGTGGCACCAGCCCACTCCTCCCCCAGGAAAGGCTGGGAAGGCCCTGGATGCTCTACTATAGCCGGGGTGAAATCCACCACTAGGAGGCGCAACGTCCTCAGGCCAGGACCAATTGGTATCCTGGCAGTGTGCCCACCCACCTTGTCCTGGTGTCCCCCGAGCAGTCCACACCCCTTCCAGTCTGACAATGGGAAGCCGATTAGGTAACTGACCGCCTAGGACATGGAGCTTCTTCAAGAGCCTAACAGGCCCCAGGGACCTAAGGATGCCGAGTCATGGGGGGTGGCTTGGCACCTACACCAACCATTTCTCACTGCCCTGCCTTGCCCACACCTCCCTGGGGAGACTTGCCTTGCCCAGTCTATACCCAGGAGATGCCTCTGGGGGCCACTTGAGCCCCGGAATACTCTTCTGGGAAAGCATGTTCCTGAAATAAATTCCACGTTGGCCTCTTCTCAGGAGCAGGAGCATTCCAGGGCTGACTCCATGGTTGAAGGTCAAATGCAACCAGGTCTCTCCTGGACCCAGCAGCCCTGGACAGCCATGGAGCCAATACTCCCGTGAGTCCATGGACGGCTCCAGAAGGAATTCCCAGTGGCTAAGGGTGCTAGCTGCGTCCTGGCTCCACACGAGGAACGTAGCTGGGTCACAAGAGGATCTGGCTTTACTAGTCACCAGACTACTCCGGGGTCAGGGGCTCACAGACCTGCAGGGCTTACAGGGCAGCACGTCCAGCCCTGTGCAGCTGTGTGGGCCTCAAGGTAGAGCATGACAGACTGCTACAAAGCCATTTCCAGTGCCACCCGCCTTTATTCACAGACCCTCTGTCTCCAAAGCTACACAGACACTTGGATTGAAAAGGGCCTTGGTTACCCTCCCAGGACACTCCAGAAAGCCAGGCCTGGCAGTAACACTCCTTCAGGGCCAGCCTTAGTATCCCTGCCCAAGGGCACTGCTGTCGCCACAGGGCTACAGGTACCAGGAGACCAGGCCTGGCCGCCTTCAGAGAGCCAGCACTGTCCTAGGCTTAGAGCTGATTCCACTCTGAAATTCAGGCAGGGACAGTGGTGGGGACGGGAGGGGAGCTTCCCAAATGTCCAGGCCAGAAGAAGAGCAGGTCTCCATGGAGAGAGCCACACTGGATGCCGGTGGGACACACTGCAGCCACACTGGATGCCGGTGGGACACACTGCAGCCACACTGGATGCAGGTGGGACACACTGCAGCCACACTGGATGCCGGTGGGACACACTGCAGCCACACTGGATGCCGGTGGGACACACTGCAGCCACACTGGATGCAGGTGGGACACACTGCAGCCACACTGGATGCAGGTGGGACACACTGCAGCCACACTGGATGCAGGTGGGACACACTGCAGTCACACTGGATGCAGGTGGGACACACTGCAGCCACACTGGATGCAGGTGGGACTGCACATGTCCTACTTTCTGGTCATGTCAGGGTTCCCAGAGCCGAAGAAACAGAGGTCCCTTTTTTCCTTCCTGACCTTACGTGGCCAGGAGGAGAGGGGTGAGGCATGGCAGCTAACAGCAGAGGGCTGGGTATGCGAGGCCAGGTGCTGCCCAAGATGCAGCTGGCCAGGGGAAAAGGACAGGGGCAGACATGGCCAGATCCTGCTCCCGCAGTGGCAGGGGCAACTGGAGACCCTGGAGAGGAAAGGGAGGCCCTTGGCCATCAGTCCTGCTGGCTCTGGGGATCACAGCCCACTGGAGCACACGCTCCTCCCCCTCCCAGGAGCAGAGCCACTGAGCAGAGGGAGCCAACATCAAGTGCACCCTGATCTTCTGCAGGCCAGGGGAGGGCGCCAGGCGCTCTAGGACGTCTTGGCATCCTGCGTGTTCCGGCGCCTCAGGTCACTCAGGTCGATGGGCTTGAAGGCTGTCAAGGGGCAGTCGGGTTGGTGCTGGTTCCCACACCCAAGCGCCCTAAAAATGACAACAGTGCAGGAGGAAGCAAGGCCTCCCCGGCTCCCCCAGGGCTGCCCTACTCACTCTTCAGGCTGGGGTTGGGCACCTTCTCCACATACTCCTCCACCAGGCCCCGCTCTCCACCTGACAGCTGGCTGCGCAGGTCTCGCTCAACACCCTGCCAGGCTGTAGCAAGAAGACGGTGGGTTCAGTGCTCAGCAGTATTCAAGCCACGGAGCGTCTGGTCCTGATGCTGGGCCAAGCCGACCTTCGCTCCCACAGCACCATTCACCCCTGAACTGGACTTGTAGTTCAGACTGGCCTCAAACTCACAGATTCCCTCCTGGGTGCTGGGATTAAAGGTGTGTGCCAACACACCCAGCTAGTTGAGGGTGTCTTGCGGAGCCCCAAACCGTCTTCCCCCATGCATCACCTCCTCCTGCCCCTGCTCCCCAAGCTGCAGAAGGCCACGTACATGCCATGGGGGGCTCCCACCCGCTCTCCACATCTTTTATCCCCCCCCACCTCCTGCACATTTGCTCCAATGCCACCCATACCACCTTTGTCCACTTTAGAGAAACAGTGTTCACAGCTGCTGCCTCTTGGCACGGAGCCTGGGCCTGAGGACCGGCCCTGAGGTGCTGCCTTTCCTAAAGTCTTGCCCACTCTCCATGCCCTCTTCTGGGGCTGTCACCACAACGTCCCTCTGTCACCAGTCTCGCTAGTTCTAGAGTTTATGGCCACTGTCGTATGGCCTCCTCACTGAAGGTCTGTTGTCTGGGATCCAGAAAGAGCGGGAAGGGTGGAGGGCGCGCACCCACAGCAGGCAGCAGAGACCAACCTTCATAAATGAAGCGCACGTTCTCTTCGTGTGCCGGTGTGAAGATCTCACTGCTGTTGGTGGGAGAGCGGGGACTGCTGTTCCTCTTGCCGTTGTACACGACTCTGGAGACAGGAGAACTGGGGAAGGCCCACGTATGTGTGAGGAGGGATTAACAGGAGAGATGGGGTCCCAACCCCCACACACCTGAGACCCACCTGGTCATTGCTGGAGTGTCTGGTCTTAGTGCTTGGCTGCTGGATCCTGCGGCCTATGAAACAGAAACCCCAAAGCACTGGAGCTGTCACCCTTCCAGCAGAAAAAGGAACAAACTGTGGCCCAGGGTCCACTGGAGACCCTCAGACTGGACCCCAGCAATCCTGGACAGGCCATGGGGTGCCAGTGAGAGGAGACTAGAGATAAACAGGCCAGACACTTAACTTAGCCACTTCTAAACCACTCCTGCCGTCAGCGTGCAGACCCCAGCTCTGCCCCAGAGGGCTTCTGGGACTCTGCACACTTCTGCACAGCCTAAGATGCAGCTTCCCTACTGCCCATGGGGACTGCATGGTGAGAAAAGCATCTGCCTGAAGCTCAGTGACATATGACAAATGACCCAGCCTGCTCACCCCCTAAGAACACTGGGTAATCAAGACGAACGAACTAGTCCAGGAGAAGGGGGAGCAGCCAGGCCTGACCCAGTGACCAGAGCCCGGGATACCACCTGTTTAGAGGCTGGGTTTTTGGTTTTTTTTCTGCCCTGAGTAGGTGAGGTATCTGTTTTTAGAGCCAGAATTTCAGAATTACGCATTTGAGGATCCACAGGCTAAGTCAGGGAACCCAGTCACACAGGGTTGGTCCTAAGCCTGGCCTTGGTGAGATGGGGTAGCCGCGGACACCGAACACAAAGGAGACCCACGCGGCCCCCAGCAGCCACCTCGTGCTTCTCAAAGGCTCTGGCCAGTGATCCATCATGTGGGCAACTCAGACAGGCGAACACCTCAACGGTATCACGCCAGCTCCCACAAGAGTGCCACAACACCATGCCCCTCCCCACACCTGGCTCCCAGCCCTTGCTCCCTCTCAGTCTTCCCCAAAGCTGCCAGCCCAGAGCATCAAAGCACAAAGAAGGCCTCTGAGGTGTGACCATGGCAGTGACACAGAAGGGGCGCTCCAGTTACAGGCCAGGACGGAGCAAGGCAGTGCTCAGGGACAACCCCGACCTTAGCGTCCAGGGCCCAGGCAGCCTTCTGCCCTTGCAGATCCCTTGTGTCCAGAATTCACTGCTGTTTGGCGGCACCGTTCTCCGCTGCCTCCCCTAGCTATGCAGCTCAGACTCTGGCGGTCACATCCTCTAGTGGCCTGGCCTGCACACACACATACACACACCATGCCCTCCCCCGGCCTGGGCGCTACTGCTGGCACCAGCCCAGCTGGCAGCAGACTTTACATTTGGTGAGGCCGACAGGAACCTGAGCGTGTTTACTGGCAAGGAATGAAGCAGCACACCAGATGAACAGGGTCCCTAAGAAGGGTGAGTGTGTTGGGGTGCAGGACCGAAGCAAATAGATTCTACAGACAGGCCAAGGCTGTCTGAAGGCCTTACCAAACTGCTGACAGGCATCTGACATCAGACCTGCTCAGCAGCGCAGGTAACAGGGGTGGCCTAACACAGGCCACCCACAGAAGGGGAACATTTACAGGGAGAAGGCCTGCTTCCAGAGAATTCAGGCAGTGCCCAGGCCTCTACCGCTTGGGGTTCCCACACGGCGGCGGCAGGAGTGGAGGCCGGGCAAGGCTGTGCCAAGCGCCACACCCAGCACTTCTTTGCCCCTTTCCCCTCGGTTCTCAACTCCCTAGCCATATGCAACACGTCACGTTCCTTCAACTCCACAACGCCTTTTGCGTCTTTTTGCTGTTTGTGTTTAAAGAGAGGAAGCATAGGCTGGCCTCAAAAATCACTGTGAGGTCAATGTCAGCCATGAACTTCTGGTCCTCCTGAGTAGCTAGGTTAAGAGCCACTGTGTGTGTACGTGGTTCTTGGTTTTTTTTTTTTTTTTTTTTTACTAAACTCATAAGACACAGATAACAGTGACAGCATCTCAGATCTGATGACCCTCAGTGACACGTCCTCCATCAGTACCCTCCTACCTGTGGCTCTGCTGCCCCAGCTTCCCTTAACTCCACAGCTGACACACACAGTTGGCCGTGCAGCTCCCCGATTTTTTCCCATCACTCTCCAGTGGGAATCAGTTGAAACACATACTGTCATAGAGCTCTTGGTCCGTGTGTTTCTCATGTGCCCTAGCTACCCCAGCCCCACGGCAGTCAGTAGTGAACTTGACAGCTTCCTGCTGAAAGACATTTCCCAATCTCCGTTGCGAACTGTGGAAGTTATTTCTGCCCCATAAGGGGCCACATCCCATTTTCCTCTAGGCATTTTGGCCATATGCACACATGGGTGACAAAGCCCTCTTTGTGAATAAACATGGTCCCGCCTAAGTTCAAACCAAATCTTCCTTTCTGCCTTCAGTCTCTCTACACCTGCCTGTTAAAAATCTAACAGAACCACCTGTCCCCCTGAGCCAGAAGAGCCGTGGGCAGAGGTCCTGCATCCCCTTTGTGGACTCCAGACAAGGGCTTTGGGTTCCTCACTGAAAGTGAAGTGGTCAGCAGGGACAGGTCCCCATGTCCTCCTGCTCCAGAGAAGACTGAACACAGCCATGTGAGACGGTCCCTTAAATGAGGAAGCTGCAGTCTTTAGCCAACATGGTAACGGACATAACAAAACCATACTGCATTATCCCAGTAAAAACCAGTTAACAAAAGGGCGCTACAGACCTCTGTGGATGAGGCGGGAAACGTGGAGTCAGCTCATGCTTACATGAAAGGCCGGGAACCGAGAATCACACAGGCCACAGCAGACCCTTGCCAAGGGAGGCCCATGGGGCAGGCCCTGTGCTGCGAGCTTTTACACACTTTTCACGCTTCTGTCACAGGGAAAAGGCGTCTCACAATCCTATGTCAGAGGATGAAGCAACTGTCACCTAAGAGGTGATTTGAATGACTCCTAGCCCCCACACAACCTGGGGCCTTCATGGCCTCAGCAGCTGGCTGGAGGGCTCGGTGCCTCAGTCCCTGCCTGCAGCCTACCCAGTGGCTCTGTGTGCAAGTCTTACTGAAAGGGTTTACTCTGTGCAGAACCACCCGCTTCTATGGGACCCAAAGCCTTCAGGGACTTCCTGGAAGGCAAGGAGGGGAAACAGCTGGAGTGCAGGGGATCCAAAACCCATTTCCGCTCTTCTAAATACATCCAATACACCAGGGTCAGGATGCCAGGTGGAGCCATACTTGGCTGCCCAACGAAGTGACAATGGAAGTGCCCCCCCCCCCCAGAATCAATGGCACAATGGCTGGTTGGCCATTCTGTTCTTTTGCAACTTGTCCTATCTGAATTTTGTTTCCTTCCTTCCCTCTCCTCACCCCTTTCAGAAAAAAAAAAAAAAAAAGATCCCGTGCAGCCCTTGCTGGTCTTAAGTTTCTTAGTGTCCTGACTCCCAGCCTCACAAACTCCTGGGGTTACAGATCCGCGCCACTCCTCCCTGCTTCGAATTTTCTGATCCCTCCTTTCACGCCTTTTCAAACTGTGAGGGTTTTAGTTAATGACTGGCCAGTCAAGCTGGAGCCTCAGCGCTGGGACAGGTCGGGCCGGCTTCTGGCTGACTGTGGCAGGTCGTCAGACCTGGTGTGTATCCTTGTCTCTCCCCAAACCCAGGCCCTGGAGGACCTGGCTCCTGCTGCCCTGCTGCCCTGCTGCCATCTCTCTCTCTCTCTCTCTCTCTCTCTCTCTC
>OU015746.1:1120405-1150476 GCA_907169655.1 Acomys percivali | reverse complement strand
TCTCTCTCCCCTCTCTCTCTCCCTCCCTCTCTCTCTCCCTCCCTCTCTCTCTCTTCCTCTCTCTCTCCCTCCCTCCCCTGGACACTCCCCAGAAGTCCCCTGGCTGGCCTCAGCTCCCCGGGGGCCTCTGCTTCATCTCGCCCTGTTGTTTGTGACGTCCAGAGGTTAGACCACCGAGGACCAGGGCTGCTTTGGTCAACAGGGGGTTCGATACTTCCAGCCACCACATCCCGTCCGGCTTGCGGGCCATCAGCGCACAGGCCCAGGACCAACGCGGAGCAGCTGCATCGGGACAGCGGGAGGTGTGGGCAGGGCCGGGAACCGGCAGGGCCCCGGGGGCCGGGGGGGGGGGGGGGGGACGACGGGGGGGCGACGGCAGCCTGCGCCCGCCCGCAGGGGCTGCCCCGGGAGCGCGGGCGAGCGGCCGTCGTTTCCCGGCGTCCGGGCGGCTCCTCCAGGCTGCAGCCACGTCCGCGCCCCGCGGCGACACCGGCCCGGCGGGCGGCACAGCGACACCAGGACGGGGCGGGGCGGGGCGGCCAAGGTCCCACGGAGCCCGCCCGCAGCGCGCCGCCCCGCCCCGCCCTGCCGCGCCTTCCTCACCTCACCCTCCTCTTCCTCCTCCTCCTCCTCGCCCTTCTCGCCGCCGCCGCCGCCGCGTCCAGTGGGCCGGCCGGAAGTGACGCCGCGCGCACGCGCAACTGGCGCGGGGCGGGGGGGAAGGCGGCCCCCCACGTGATCGCTGGCGGACGGGGTGCGGCGAGGTCGTCCCGGAAACACGGGTGTGTTTTATTTATTTATTTATTTACCTATTTATCTATCTATCTATCTATTTTTCTTTGCGGGGACGGTTGCCCCGCATCTGAAGAAGGACACCGGCGAGCGGGCCCCGGGCGAGGCTCTGACCCCTGAGCCTGCGCTTGCGAGCAAGCCGCAGCGTGCATGGCGGTGGACGTGGACCGCGCGGATCACGCATCATCATCTTCACAGCTTGGGAATCGTGTTTATTGAAAAAGTAAAAAGTGTCACCATAAAAAACCCAAACAAACAAACAAACAAACAAGCAAACCAAAACAGAACCTGGAGGCGCGCGGGGGTTGGGGGGGAGAGCCGGGCCGGAGAAACGGGTTAGAGGGGTGAGGGGGTCCTAACCAGCCCGGCTGCCTCGCTGGCGGGTTCGGTGGGCACACCCTGGCCTCTGGGTGCCACGTCTCCCGGGAGGCACAAGCCCCCACAAGGCAGGGTTGGCTCAGTCCATGCTGGTTCCTTTGAAGAGTTCCACCAAGTCCTTGAAGTCCGGGTCAATAAGGTCTGAAGGCAGATCGCCGTCATCATTGGCTGCATCTCTGTCTGCCCCCAAGGAGATGAGATACCTGGGGGCGTTAAGAGCAGGTTGGTTAAAGCCCTACTCAGCCCCACCCGGGACCAGAGGGCTAGAATTTTGGGGTCACCTGTTTGTTTTTTCCAGGCTGAATGTGGAGGAAGAAACCTGACCCCTTGGAAGCTGTGGCCAGATTTTCCAGCTTGCTCTAATGTTGCAACCGGGTAGAAACTGCCAGAATCCCTCAGAGTTGTTGCCTACACAGCATCAGAGGCCATATATTGGGGGTCCGCCTGGAGGGACTAGGATCAAGCCTCTGAGGTGCAATCCGTAGTCTCACCTGGCTATGTCAGGGTACCCATCACTGCAAGCGATGTGCAGTGGTGTCCAGCCTGTCTCATCCCGCTGGTGAATGTCAGCGCCATACTTGACTAACAGTTTGACACATTCCAGATTTCCAGAGAGCACAGCTTCATGCAGAGCAGCCAGGCCTGGGCAGGGTGGGAAGACAGGGTCAAAGCTGTACCCCACTGGACAGGATTTCCTCTGCCTTTTTATAGGCAGAAGACCGGTCCATCAGTGGCTTACTCACCTGAGGGGTGGATGGTGTCCAAGGAGACTTTCCGAGCCCGGATAAAGCGCCCCACCTGCTCCAGGTCTCCTTGGCGGATGTGGTCCAAGAAGAGAACATCGTTAGGGAACCGCACGCTGCGGTCAGCCAACAGCCGCCTCCGTCGCTGTCGGGGGCTGTAGCGAGCATAGCGGACCGTCCTGCTGGGCATCCTGGGATTGTGGTGGGCTGTCTCTGTGGGGATAGCCTCTACTTCAGCCGTTACGAGTGAGTGAGAAGTATGCCAGCCAGACGAGGTCTGTGCAAGCTCTCCTGCTTGACGGAACCTCGATTCCAGCTTATATAGGGCTTGTGGGGCTATATAAAGCCACGCAGTCATGCTTGCAGACGCGAAGGGCTGAAACCGAGCTGCTCCCCCCCCCTCTCTCGGCACAGGATCGTGTTTAGTGGCTCATCTTTCAGCACACCTGTCGCTATGTCCGGCCAAAGGGGTCAGATCCTTCCCAGCAACTATTCCCTGTCTGCAGCTGAACCTAGAAGGTGCCCTGTAGAGGACAGGAGGCCTAGGAGAGAGCCCACGAGGAAAGCTGTGGATGTGTGCTCCAGGGCATCAGGAGGCTCTGAGCTTGAAGGGTGATGCCTCCTCACCTGTCTACCTGCTGGAAGCTGAGCCCCCTCTCTATCTGAGAAGCACTAATCCAGTGACATTTAGGAGGTCACAGCCCTCTCCATCTCCCAAAATGTCACCTCCCCTTATGGCTCCTAAAGAAGATTCACAGAACCACAGAACTGCCTTCACGCCACATCACACTGCTAGGAACTGCTACTGCCCAGGCTAGGACTGCAACCCTACAGGTCAACACTTCCAGTCCTTGGGGACCCACCTTGAACGCACGCACGCACAGACACTGGGTTTTGGACAGCTTCCTAGGGACTCATGTTGAAGGTGTCGTCCAGTCTGCTCCAAAGAGGCAGGGAGCAGTGCCTGTCGCAGGTAGAGAAAGGGAGGGACCCCACACATTATCTTCCTGCAGGCGCTCTGCCAGCTATCCTTGCTTTTGTAACAGCTTCGGCCAAGGTCTCGGGGTGCTTGGCTCGGGGGCTTGAGGCTACCTGGTCGGTGGAGCTCAAGAGCAGAGCTTGTGCCACAGGAGCCCAGAAATGTGGTTATGGAGCTGTGAGTAGCCAGCTACGGCTTCTGCATTCCTGAAAGCTAACGGTTGAGTCCGCTAAGGCTGCTGTGACAGAGCAGCACAGACTGGGTTAAACTGGAATTTACCCTCATGGTTGCAGAGGCTGGCAGCCTGAGACCCAGGTGGGCTCCTTCTGAGGTTCTGCGGGAGCCTTCCCCGCCGAGCTTCCCAGCCTCTGCAGGTCAGTTCAGTCCTTGCTGTTCTTTGGCTTCTAAAAGCATCACCCAATCTCTACATTCATCTCTACTGGCTCCTGTGTTCCCACGGCCAGTCCCTACTCCCTGCCTTCCTTTTTCAGATCTTCACAGACATTGACCTCCCTTTGTTGCTCAGGCAAACTCCTGAGCACCCTGCCACCCGGTCCCAAGTGCTGGCCTTACAGGTGTGCACCACCACACCCAGCTGCCCCATCCCAAGTGCTGGCCTTACAGGTGTGCACCACCACACCCAGCTGCCCCATCCCAAGTGCTGGCCTTACAGGTGTGCACCACCACACCCAGCTGCCCCATTAAAATTCCTCCCCCCCCCCACACACACTCAGGAAAAGTGGTTGTTTTCTTCTTATTTTTTGAGACAGGATTTCTCTGTGTAACAGCTTTGGCTGTCCTAGATTCACTTCGTAGACCAGGCTGATCTCGAACTCACATAGATCTGCCTGCTTCTACCTCCCAAGGGCTGAGATTACAGGTGCGTGCCCCTACCCCAGGCAAGTCAGGAACTCATAATTCTCCTCCCTCAGCCTCCTAAAAAAAGGGGGGGGGGGCTGGAATTATGGGCATGTGCTATCACATCTGGTTCAGCAGCTGTGCTGCCAGCACTGGGGAGGCAGACACAGGTGGATCTCTGAGTTCAAGGCCAGCCTGGCCTACAAAACGGATCCTGGACAGCCAGGGCTACACAGAGAAACCCTGTCTCAAAAAAAAGAAAACAAACAAACAAAAACAAAAAGAAAGAAAGAAAAGTAAAAAGAAAAAGAAAGAAAGAAAAGACAAGACTTAAGGCATAGCCTACTCCAGGATGACCTTATCCTATTCCAAAAAAAGTCACACTCCAAAGTATTGAGATGTAGAGCCAGGCATGGTGGCGCACGCCTTTAATCCCAGCACTCGGGAGGCAGAGGCAGGCGGATTGCTGTGAGTTCGAGGCCAGCCTGGTCTACAAAGCAAGTCCAGGACAGCCAAGGCTACACAGAGAGACCCTGTCTCGAAAAACAACAAAACAAAACAAAACAAAGTATTGAGATGTAGGCCATCAACTGGGGAGACTGGAGACAACCTTCTATACAGACAAGATTCCTAGGTGGTCATGGGAGGCCTGGGACCGCGCAGCTACTTGCTAGGCTGGGGAGCGGGGACAGCAATGTGGGCAGCAGCGGGCCTTACAGCACCTGGCTGCTCTCCAGCCGTCATCCAGCCAACACGTTACACACCCTGTAGGTGTAAAGCCGAGGTCCACTGGCCGCAGGACACACTGAAAGAGGACTCCCAGCATCCTCAACGCGCGGGGCCTGCTTGCTCTGTGAGCTTGAGTGCGCCAGAAACTTGGAAGTGCTCTAAGAGAACCTGCTGGCGTGGTTCTGCGCCTCTGCTTCTCCAGGGCCCAGGTCTATCTCCTGGTCGCTTGGGAGGAGTCAGGTACAGTCTTCTAACTTGTTTACCTAAAGTAGGGAGACTAAATGTGCTGCACTGTAGCCAGGTGATAAAACTCCCCCCCCCCCACCCCGCTCTAGATCTGACGATTGTCTTTTCTCTGTTGTGGAAAAGTTCTGTCTGTACTCCCGGCTCAGAGGATCAGGTGAAAGGCTGCAGATGAAGATGCCAATGACAGAGTGGCAGTCCCTTTCTTCCATCAGTGAGTGGCCTCCGAAGAAACAAGGTCTGGAAACAATTTAGCACGTGAGGCTCCTGGCCATTTAGAGCATAGAGGGTTTTTTGTTTTTGTTTTGTTTTTTTCTCTGTGTAGCTCTGGCTCCTGGAACTTTCTTTATAGACCATGCTGGCCTCGAACTCAAGAGATCCACCTGCCTCTGCGTCACATGTGCTGGGACTAAAGGCGTGTGCCGCCACCGCCCTGCTTAGAGCACAGAGGTTCTTGAGTTTGGGGTTTCTGTTAGAGTCAGAGTCTAGTCCTCAAGCTCTTCCAACCACTTCCAGTCTCACAGCCCTGGGAACTGTGTGTTCTGAGCTGAGGCACATCTCTTCCTGGTGTGCATCGGCTTTCAGCAGGAGCCACAGTCTCCTACGGTGGTTGGTGATAAACAGAGCCTGGAATCACATACCTCTTGGGGGATCCCTCAGCCAGTATGAACTTATACAGTGGCTTGTCTGTGAGGTCTGGAATTGCTACTTTTTGGAGAATGAACTAAAATAAAGCTAGGGTGGTGATGATTACTGTGTTTCCAGCTCTGGGAGACAGGCAAGAAGTTCAAGGCTCAAAACAACAAGAACAACAAATTATGCAAAGGTTACCCTCCAGTATTGTGTAGTCCTCAAGCCTTCTTCTTTCTTTTCTTTCTTGTTTTTGAGACAGTGTTTCTCTGTGTAGCCCTGGCTGTCCTAGAACTCACTTTGTAGACCAGGCTGGCCTCAAATTCACAGAAATCTGCCTGCCTCTACCTCCAAAGTGCTGGGACTAAAGCTGTGAGCAATCACAGCCCTGCAGCCTCAGAGCTTTCAGTCCTCTTGCTAGATGTACCGTGGTAGTGCCCGGCTTTAGTCCCAGCTCTAGGGGGGCAGAGGCAGGTGGATCTCTGTGAGTTCAAGGCTAGCCTGGTCTACAGAACTAGTTCCAGGCCTGCCACGGCTACCCAGGGAGACTGTGTGTGTGTGTGTGTGTATATAATTTTTTCCCCTCTTACCTCAGCTTCCAGGGATTACAGGCTTTTATTATTATACCCAAAGCCAGCCTGAGCTAATAGTGAGTTCAAGACCTGAGTCAAGTCTAAACTAAACCAAAACCAAAACCAAACAAACAAAAAACCCACACCAAGAACAAACCAACCAACCCTCTGACAACGCCAGCAGCAGTGGGGTGTACCCAGTGCCTGGGGGCTGATGGGTGATCAGCACAGGCCTTCGGGATGGTCAGTCTACAGTTTAACCCCCTTACAGCAATCCTTTTTTAAAATTCCAAGCCAAAGACTTAGCTACCTGGGGAGGGTGGGTGGAAAATACCAGAGTACTAAACTTCCACTCCGCCCTCCAGTCTGGCGGTGGCTTCAGTGATCCACCAGCCCAACGCCGAACAGAGGCTTTAGACATCATCCTGGAGCTGCCCTGCACAGCCTGGTTCCCGAATGCTCTCATCAGCTGCCTCTGCAAAAGGGGAAAGATCTGTGAGTCACTCCCCTGCCCCCCTGGGAGCGCGTGACAGTGACTGCCCGGACTGAGCTCTCTTACCCAGAGACCAAAATCCCCGCACAACTGGGCAGAAGTTCTGGCACTGTCTCTGGGGCAGGACGTCCAGCATACCTTTAGGCTGGGGCTGGAAACCTGCTTACAGCTCTGCCTGGTTTTCTCCCGAGAGCCCTGTGGTGTTGGTCTCAGAGCCTTGACTCACACATCTTGGGGAGAAGAATTTATATCTTTTCCCCATCAAACTCCAAGGTGACTGTGCCCACTTTAAGATAACCATGGCCAGGGGCTGGAGAAATGGCTCAGAGGGTAAGAACACTGGCTGCTCTTCCAGAGGACCTGGCTTCAATTCCCAGCACCACACGGCAGCTCAGTCTGTCACAGACGCATACATAAGTGGACAGCTGGCCTTGTGCTGAGTCGAATGGACAGCGTCAGAGTGAAAGGTACCTGGGCCATATGACGCTGCCCAGGGAGTGACAGAGGCCCCTGCCCCCTATGCTGCCACCCAGCCAGATCAGATAGCTGTGTTCCTGGCCTTGTGTGAGCTTTTATGGCAGGACAAGGTAGCGAAGGTGGGGGGGGTTACCATACCCCACACCCCTAGGGTTTCTCTGTGTGGCCTTGGCTGTCCTGGACTCGCTTTGTAGACCAGGCTGGCCTCGAACTCACAGCGACCCATCAGCCTCTGCCTCCCAAGTGCTGGGATTAAAGGCGTGCGCCACCACCACCCAGCAAGATAACCATACTTGGCAAGTCTTTCAGTTGGGTCAGGCGCACCTGGCCTTGGTGGTGTAACATCCTGCGTGCACATATGTAAACACAGGCAGGGCCCCTTAGAACACGGGTAAAGCTGTGGGGTCTGCCTGCCCTCAGGCAGCCCGAGGCATGACCACCCCGAGCCTCTCGACCCTTTGGCCCTGTAGGCGTCTATGCCTACTATAGGAGACTCAGGTACTGCAGTGCTCCCAAAGGTGTCCACACCCAACCCGGCAGTGTGAGAAAGCCAGCTTCAGCGTCATGACTGTTCCCACTGCACATGAGGTGATAACGTTGAGACTACAAACACCTGGTTCTGGTCTTCATTTCTCTGTGTATACTAAGCAAGTTGAGGTTCTTCAAACCAAATTTATTTGTTTTTGTTTTTTTGAGACAGGGTTTGGCTGTCCTGAGAGTCACTCTGTAGACCAAGCTGGCCACAAACTCAAGAGATCCGCTCGCCTCTGCCTCCTGTGTGCTAGGATTAGTGCACCACCATCCCCAGCCTGTTCTGTTACGGCAGGGCCTCCTATCTCCAATTTTCCTACCTTGGCCTTTTCAGTGCTGGTATTCAGTGTGTTAAAGGCTGGAGAGATAGCCCAGCAGCTAACAACACTTGCTGCTGTCGCAGAGGACCTGACATTATTTCTCAGTAGGCATGTGACTGCTCACAAGGGCCAGGAACTCTAGTTCCAGGGGAATCCAACACCGTCTTCTAGTCTGTGTGAGCACAGTGTGCCCATCAGAGGCATACACATTTGCAGCATGCACATGCACATGCACCACACGCACATGTGTGCTAGCTTCTCCAGCAGAGATTTTGAGATAGCCAGACTTGACAGCAGGTGCCTTACCCACTGAGCCATCTGGCCAGCTCTTGCTCCCCCCCCCCCTTTTTTTTTTGGTTTTTCGAGACAGGGTTTCTCTGTGTAGCCTTGGCTGTCCTGGACTCGCTTTGTAGACCAGGCTGTCCTTTAACTCATAACGATCCACCTGCCTCTGCCTCCCGAGTGCTGGGATTAAAGGCGTGCGCCACCACTGCCGGGCTTGAAACATTTTTATTTATTTATGTGTGTGTGTGTGTTCTGCCACACAGGTGTGGGTACCCTCAGAAGCCAGAAGAGGTAGCCGGGCAGTGGTGGTGCACACTTTAATCCCAGCACTTGGGAGGCAGAGGCAGGCAGATCACTGTGAGTTCGAGGCCAGCCTGGTCTTCAAATTGAGTGCAGGACAGCCAAGGGTAACAGAGAAACCATGTCTCAAAGAAAACAAAACAAAAACAAAAAACTAAAGCCAAGCAGTATAGAGTGAGTTCCAGGACAGAAACCCCATCTTGAAAAAAATAAACACAAAACCAAAACCAGGGCTGCAGAGATGACTCAGAGGTTAAGAGTACTGTCTGCTCCTTCAAAGGTTTAGAGTTCAATTCCAAGTCACTACATGGTGGCTCACAACCATTTATGAGATCTGGTGCCCTCTTCTGGCATGCAGGTGTACATGCAGGCAGAACACTGTATACATAAGTAAATAAAATTTAAAACTATGCATCCCCAGTTGGCCTGAAATTCAAAACAATCATCTTGCCTCAGCTTCCTCATGCTAGGATTACAAGCAGTAGATTGTGTTTGGGGGGACTCATATATCATAACACATGAACTTGTATTGCCAAGGGATGACCCTAAATTCCCAAGATTCCTGCCTTCACTTTCTAAACACTAAGATTACAATATAAACATGCCCCACCATTCCTGGTAGAATATCCATGTAGCCTAGGGTGGTCTTGACACCTCAGGATACAGATGACACTGAACACTTTTTGGGATTGGGATTAGAGGCGCGTGCTGCCACTCCCAGCTATGTGACTTTAATACCAGGTTTTCTTTGAGTTGCATGGTGGCCTCTGCATGCTTACTTCTAGACTCAGTCCTGAATGTGACGCTGTTTGTGTGCGGATGTGGATGCACATGTTCCACAGCACTCGTGACAGTTGCCCACTACCCCTTTTTGGTGGCAGAATTTCAGCTCAGCGTCCTTGGCTCAGAGATATCAAGCAGAGGTGACAATGGGTAGTAAAATTTCAATTTTATTTAGCCAATGTGTTCAATTCCAATATTATGGTAGAAATGCCTTAAGAGCGGGCGTTTCATTCAGCCCCAGTGTCCTTGTCTGACTCCCAGTCTAGGAATCAAGGGTCCCAGTTCTGCCTCACACAGGCCACAGGCCATGCTGGAAAGGAATTCAGCAGCCACAAAGTGATGTGCCCATAGCCGGCTGGTCGGTAGTCCTGGCTGGAGGAGAGTGAGAGCTGTCCAGGCCTGGCCTGGGCCCAGCAGCCAGCCACACTGTCTTTTCCACACGCCGGAGACCCACCCTCTGTAAGTCCCCAGATCAACTACAAAAAGCCATGCGGTCATGGCAACACTAGTACAAGGTGGAGAGTGACCGGATACAGCCCAGATCCATCACTTCCTACACAGGGCAGGAAGGAGTCTCAGGGAGGCCTTCCATAGTGGAACACCAAGAAATGTCTAGAAGATGAAATGGCTCACAGATGAAATTTTAAGCGATAGCATAAACCTCTCTAACAGGAGAGACATTACCAGTGTGACATTCCCCAGATATTTTAGCGAGCACTTGGGACAAAATCCACATACAAAAAAGTACATCACCAATTTAGAAATAAAAAGGCATCTCTTCAAGATGCGCTGGCCTGGAGAGAGATCCCTTTCCAAAGCTGAAAAGCAAGAGAGACAGGTTAAGCGTACGTGTGTTAGGTGAGTGTGGCTTCAGAAAAATTCCCTGGGTTCTGATGATGCTCCGTCCTTGGGTGAGACTCAGGCTCCGGAGACGTGGGCTGCTGGGAGCGCGGCCCACCGAGGTTTTGGGTTTGGTGCCCCGATTTAGTTTCTCCACTACAGTTCATCCTTCACAGCTTTCTGGTCATCGTCTTCCTCCATGTCTGGCTCCAAAGCTTCTTCTAGGTCCAGGTCCTGGATGCAGGAAGAAGGTCCAGTTTAAAGACCAAAGCTGTAACATGGCTGCCTCGGTGAGACTGATCCTCACACACAAAGGGAAAGGGGTTCTGAGTGTGGCTAAGACATGAAGCTTCTGCAACTAAGGCCAGACACAACATGGCTGCCAGTGAGGAACCCCAGCCAAGCCCTCCTAACCTCCAGCTGGATGGTGCTTGGAGCCCAGAGTCCCAGACCTGGAAGGGACGACAGCTCAGGCACAGTAGCTGCTGGTTACTTGGCCAGGCTTTGTGGTAGCACCAGGCAGCGGGAGGCACCACTGACTTGATTCTACCTTATAGCTCCCTCAAGCCCTTGGTCACCAGGCCTTCCAGGTGGGCCTCACGGACACACGCTTCACATGTCCAAGTCCCACCCTATTAAAACCTGACCTGCTATATCATGGCTACTGGTCACTAGCTGACCTCTCCAGGTGCAGAGCTGCTGAAAGGCAGCCATGTCCACTCTGCAGTCTAGGGCCAGCAGAGCCTCCCACACAGGCACTGAGTAGTGTAAGGAGCAAACAGACCTAGCCGTGGGCTCTAAGTTTAAATCCAAGTTAGCCAGATCAGCCAGTGGTGGCGCACTCCTCTGATCCCAGCACTAAGGAGGCAGAAGCAGGGTCTGTGACTATGAGGCCACCCCTATCTGGGGTGGGGCTAGCAAGAATGAGAAACCTATGGGATAATTCTGAAAGGTGCCTTTAAAATTCATACTTTGGGCATGGTGGCGCACGCCTTTAATCCCAGCACTTGGGAGGCAGAGGCAGGCAGATCGCTTTGTGTTCGAGGCTAGCCTGGTCTACAGCGTGAGTTCAGGCTAGCCACGGCTACAGAGAAACCCTGACTCGAAAATAAAACGAAACAAACAAACGTACTTTGTTAAGTGCTATCTCAGTGCTGGATATAGAGCACGTCCCTCAGGCCAAAGCCAAAGTCTAAGGTCACAGGATACACAGCTGTGCCTGCCACGTGGCCACCAAAGCCTCCAAGTCAAAGCCTGAGCTACACTACCGCCCACAGGGCCCAGAACTGAGGCACTCACATCATCGTCCCCTGCTCCATCCTGGCCACCACTCTCCAAGAATTTCTTGAACCCTTCTAGCGTCCGCTCGCCGTTGTAATCGATGACCTGTAGGAAATGAACGAACAGGCAGATAGAACTGGGCTCACCAGACAGCAGCTTCCGGGCCACGGTAAAGAACTGCGTGACCACAAGCCCCGCTGAGCCCTGGAGGGAAAACGCACCGTCCTGTCTGCACTTGCAGGGAAGAACTTCAGTGTTGGAAAGCTGTGCACTTTGACGGCTTCCACCTCATTGGCTGTGGAGTCCATCTTCGCAATGATGATGTTCTCATGGTCCTTGTATGTCTCTCCCAGTTTATCCCAAATGGGGGCGAGCTGCTTGCAATGACCACACCAAGGGGCATCTGAAAGAGAACAGTGCTGAGGGTCCGTCCTAGACAGAGCCACCCACAACTGTTTGCACTGTGTGCTGTAATTTGAAAGCCCCCCTGGGAGGCCAGAAACCCTCACTTACAGAATTCGACAAACACATTCTTGTTCTCATCAAAAGCAACCTCTTCAAAGTTTTTCCCAACTAGCACTTTTACTGGCTGCTTGTCCCAGTCTTCAGGCAGTTCTTGGCTCATGAGGTGGGGCTGGAGTGGAGAGAGCATACAGTCAGGCACAGCACTGCCCCACCCCACACCCCAATCCTGCTGTAGCTGAGACACTGCCCTCCAGAGCTGTTGCCAGGAATCTGCTGAGAGCGGAGCCTTCAAGGTCAAAGAGCTAAAATACAGACGGTGCCCTGGTAGCCTTGGAGCCACCGTGGTGCCCGGCTAGGCTAGCACACCAGGGGGCAGATTGTCCATGGTGCCCCAGGTGCAGAACAAGAACGGAGAACTCAAACCACCACAGGCTCGGTGGTAAGGAATTTGTGCTAACGTCTTCTTCAGACTTTGAAGGGCTGCTGCAGGAAGCACAGACACTACACTGGACACAACAGGCAGACCCTACTCTGCAAGCTTAACTGTCACCACAACCAGGTCCAGCTCCACACCTTGATCTTGCCCTCCAGGAAGCGGTTACAAAATTCCGTGATCTTCTCAGCCGTCAGCTCATCTGACTCTGGCTTGTACTTGGTCATCTCTTCCTCAAGGGTGATGAGCCGGACAGCAGGACACTCCTCCTTCTTGAGGCCAAAGAACTCAAGTATGCGCTGGTTGTCAGTGTGGTCGCTGTCAATGAAGATGAACAGGATCTTGGGGGAGAAAAGGTGCATTTAGACAGATCCTGCACACACGCTCACACGCCTGAAATGGTTTTGTACACATCGAGTCTGGGGCTGCCCACTGAGTAATGGGTACTTGTTAGCCAACAGGACAGGCCCAGAGGGCACCCCTCACTCAGACCTAACGGGCAGCACTGCAGAGGACTAGGCAGGCCTCCAGCACCCGTCAAAGAACCCCGTGTCTGAGGCAGCCCACCTTGCCCTTGAAGCCCTCAGCCGCTTTCTTGAAGTTGCTCAATTTGCCATCGTAGTCAGACACACTCTTGGGCAGGAACAGGAGGATGTGTGTCTTGATTTCACCCCCGAAGATCTTTGGGGCTGTCTGTGAGATAAGCAGCCGTCACTGAGTCTGAGCCAAGAGCAGCTTCTAGGCTCTACTCTCCCAGTGGCCCCAGGGTCCCCAGCACTCTGCCGTCAGAGGCCGCACCTGTTCGGTGAACTCGATGACCAACGGCAGCTGGTTGTGCTTGATGAAGTCGAGCAGCCTCTCCTTGGTGACCTCACCCTCAAAGTTGTTGCGGCCTTCATCAAACTGTGGACAGAGGAGGGCTGTGAGCCTCTGCTGTGGCCAGCCAGCTTTAAGGTCATTAACTGTCCCCCAATGGCCTAACCTGGATTCAGCCATCACCCTGCAACCAGCAGCAAGTCTAACCGTGGCATGTTCACACCTCATGCCTGGTGGCTCATGGCCCTCCAGCTGCTGACTAAAGGGCACAGGCTGAGTTAACGTCTCTGCAGGCCGAGGCAGCAGACGTGACTGCAGAGGCTGCATGCTCTCACAGGACAGAGCAGGACTCTCCAGAGCTGAGTGCTGAGGAAGCAGCCATTTGTATTCTAGAAGCAGTGGCTCACAAAGCATGATACTTCCAGATTAAGGTTGGAATGGGGGCAATAGGATGAAAGGGATCCAGACCACTTCAGGGCACCTGCCAGATAAAGTTACTTTGAGAAAAACAAAGATGCTGGAGAGATGGCTCCATAGTTAAAAGCACTGAGCCTGGTTTACACAGAGAGTTCTAGGACGGCCAGGGCTACACAGAGAAACCCTGTATTAAAAAAAAAAAAAAAAAAAAAAAAAAAAAGTGGCTGATGATAATTCACAACAATGCAAATACCCTACCATTAGTTGTTTAGTTGTTACATTGTATGGGTCAGGTAAGGGGAAAAGCCCGCCCACCTTAGGTACAGGTGCAGCCCTTTGTTCACTTCCAACCTCACTATGTATGTACCTCAGCTGGCATGGAACTTGCAATGCAGACCAGGCTGAACTCAACAGCCTACCACACCATGCCCAGCCTTTTTGGTTTGTTTGTTTTGTTTTTTGAGACAGGGTTTCTGTGTAGCCTTGGCTGTCCTGGACTCGCTTTATAGACCAGGCTTGTACTCACATCGATCCACCTGCCTCTGCCTCTGCGCTAGGATTAAAGTCACCATGCCTTTTCTCAAGAAAGGGTGCTATCCTGTCGCCAAGCTGACCTCAAACTTGTGATCCTCCTGCCTCAGCAGGCTGAGGTGAGCACTCCTGACATGCAGCAGCACGCTCAGCTGATTCCAAATGCTCCTGGGCCAAGATACTTGGGTATAGGCTTCCACGCTATCGTCCCCTCAGCAGCCACAGTGGAAGACACAGAATGGGACGCGCCGAGTGGCCGAGGGTTCCTTCAGACGCTCTCCAGGTACGGATGCTGAGTCACCAATGCTTCCATTCCTACCACCTCCCACTGATGGTGGCGAGCAAAACTGACTCTGGTTTGAAGTGCTATCCTCTTGGCCTACCACACCTGTCTCTGGTATAAACAGCAGCCTCACCAGGTCCTAACGAACACTGCGCCAGTAGCCTTGGCTGGCTTCCCTGCTTCTAGAGCTCTGTCCTCAGTCCAGGTTGCACGTCATCCTCGAGGCGAAACACGAAGCAAGTAGCAGCCAGCCGCATCTCATTGGGAAACTGTCTGGCTGCTAGTCTGCCTCAGAGTTCCCTAGGGATGAGGGGAAAGCCCGGCTAGCGGAGGTAGGGCTAATATCACCAAGGAAGGGGGAAGAGTAGGAGGCCAGCCTGGGCCACAGAGCAAGTCTGTAGCTTAAAAACAAAAACAACAAAAAACAAACAAAACCAACCAAACAGAAAAACCAAACCAAATCACTGGGTGCGGTTATGTACTCGTGTGTGTGTGTGTGTGTGTGTGTGTGTGTGTGTGTGTCAAGAAATCAAGGACAGCTTCAGCCACAGATTTCAAACTAGCTTGGGCTACGGGACATTAAGAGAACTGGCTGCTTTTCCAGAGGACCCAAGTTCAAGCTCTAGCATCCATGTGTCAGATCATAATGACCTGTGACTCCAGTCCCAGGGGATCTCATGCCCCATTTTGGCCTGTGCAGCCATCAGGCATGCACACAGTACAGCAGACATACACATGGGCAAAATACTCATACACGTAAATTAGAATAGTTTATATTTTAAAAATACATTAAAAAAACAAAACAAAAAACAAGACGGGTGGTGGTGGTGTACACTTTTAATCCCAGCACTCGGGAGGTAGAGGCAGGCGGATCACTGTGAGTTCGAGGCCAGCCTGGTCTACAAAGTTAGTCCAGGACAGTCAGGGCTACAAAGAGAGACCCTGTCTTGAAAAACCAAAATAACAAAATCCACAAACAAAACCAAACCAAACAAACAAACAAAACACCAAAGAACTAAGTGCTCTGAGGTCCCTGAACAACAGATGTGCACTCATTGCCTCTGTGAAGGTAAGAGCAAGCAAGACTCTGTTCTACCAAGACTTCACCCAGCACCTTCTCCAGCCAGGCATCTGGGTAAATGTACCAAGAAGACACCAAGCATGCAGCAAGCTGCTCTCATCAGGTCCTCCAGTGGGTGAAGGGTGCTGCTGGACAAAAGCATTAATGCAAGCTGAGGGGCAGGCTCACAGTGCCATGCTGCTCATGGCGTCAGAATGCCCAGCCCTTGTTACAGATTGTATGTATTCAGCTCAAATGCTTATGCTGAAACCCTTTCAGAAACAAACACACATGCGGATGTCAGGTGCTAGGCTAACATGGCCCAAACCAAGCAGACCCTCTCACCCACGCTTCATCTATCTTTCCTGAACCATCTACCATGCATTTCTGCTGTGACATTCCTGTCCACGAGCAAGGGCCAACTCTTGTCTCCCACTCCCTAGATGTTTCTGGGACCTTTTCACTCCCGGTTCATGTCCTATCTGGGTGACATAAGTCTGTAAGCACCTTATCCTTTTTCTGTGTAGCAGCTGGCTGACCAGGAATTCACTCTGCAAGACCAGGCTAGCCTTGAAATCAAGGAATCTGCCTGTCTCTGAATCCTGAGTACTGGGATTAAAGGCATGAGCCACCACGGCCTGACCACACCCTCAGCTTAGCACAGCTGGGCTACAAAATATGTCCAGGCACCACCTTGTCTCTTGGGACAAAAGAGAAAGAAGCCCATGGCCCCATCAGAAACACCTTAGCATCTGCTTTTCCCTGTCACAGGAACACATGGCAAGGACACTTAAGTGTCCACAGAAGACAGACAACAGGACTGTGTTCAGGTGGGAGGTCTGCAGGGAACGAGAGCTGGAGCCACAGGGTGAGACTCTATGTTAAAAGAGAAGCGAGAAAGGGAGGGAAGCGGGCAGAACGGTTCCAAGGGCCATAACCACCACCTCGCACTGTCCAGGAGACCTGGCCTGTTGGCAGTCAGAGAAGCTGGTCCAAAGGCCAGTGTGAAGTGGCTGCCACATCACAAGTCCAAGAAGACTCAGCAGAGATCCTGCACGGTCCATCCCAACATAAGCAGGCAACACCACCCTCTGCAGACCAACATCTGAACTGCCCTGCACACAGCTGCCCACGGGCCACTCACCTTCTTGAAGAGGACCACGCCGTCCTTGTCCAGCTGGTACTTGGAGAACACACCACTGTTAGACGTGATTCCAAAAGGTATGTCATCAACCGCTTCTGCTGCCAGCAAGAACTGCTTGGCAGAGTCTGACTCTACGTCCTAAAGAGGAAGAGAAGAGAAGTGGCCATATACCCCAGCCCCGCAGTGTCCCAGGATCAGCAGTAGAGCACCACTGGGACCCCTCCCCTTGTAAGGACAGCAGACAGAACAGACGGAATTCTAAAGCCCTACCTTGAAGAAACCGATGACCACCACTTCGCTCGAGTCCACCAAGGACTCTGCAGCTGCTGTGTCTGACAGGGTTGTGGCAGCAGGGCCCGTGCGCTTCTTCAGCCAGTTCACGATGTCATCGGCTTCCCTGCCAGCTACACCGCAAACAAATGCAAGCCCCTGTGAAATGGGAACATCTCCCGCAACAGGCCCTCTCTCCTCTGAGCTGTGCCCAGGAGGCTCAGGACAGGCCAGCCCACCCCAGAGCAAGGTGTCCTCTACAGCACTGGCCAAACCTCCGAATCCTGCGAGCGTGCACACACCGGGTGAGCAGGGCTTGCACACCAGCAATTTCTCCCCAGTCTGTCCACATGCTCTGAGTTTCCTTCAACACCACAGTCTATTCTGTTCAGGCCCTCCTACCAGGCTACACCCTTAGATACGAGGTTACTCAGCCCCAGCACTAGCTCTGCACCCCAAAACAGGCTTGACTTGACTCCAGCACCAGTTCCTGTCTAGAGTTTGCCCTACCCACTTCCCAGATGGGTAAAGAGCAGGCAAAATACTTTGTCGGTTGAGTACTACTCAGAGCAGGCGTGCTGAGGAGGAAGGGGGCTTGCTCCCTTCTTAAAGCAGAGGCTGACAGACGACTCTGCTCTCCTGCAATGCGCCACTTGGACTAATCAAGGCAGGTCTAACATTAGATTTACCCTGAATCTCCAGCTCAGAGCCAAGAAGACACTGAGCTGCTAAACAGCCGATCTCACCCACAAAACCCAAAGCACCCTACACTGGCAGAGCACCAAAGTATTTATTTGTTTATTTATTAAATTTTTTGTTTTTGTTTTTGTTTTTGTCGACAGCCTTGGCTGTCCTGTACTTGCTTTGTAGACCAGGCTGGCCAGGAACTCACAGCAATCGCCTGCCTCTGCCTCTCGTGTGCTGGAGTTAAAGGCGTGTGCCACCACTGCCTGGATGTTTTGTTTTTTTTAAGACAGGGTTTCTCTATGTAGACCAGGATGGCCTCAAACTCAGAGATCCACCTGTCTCTGCCCCTTGAGTTCTGGGATTTAAGGAGTGTGTGATCACTACACAGCTAAAAAAAAGTTTTTTTTTTCTGGGATGGAGAGATGGCCGAGAGGTTAAGAACATTGACTGCTCTTCCAGAGGTCCTGAGTTCAATTCCCAGCACCCACATGGTTGCTCACAACCATCTATAATGAGATCTGATCCCTTCTTCTGGCCTGCAGGTGTACATGCAAGCAGAGTACTGTATGCATAACAATAAATAAATAAATCTTTAAAAAACATTTTCCGATGGGCAGTGGTGGTGCACACCTTTAATCTGCCAGCACTCGGAAGCAGAGGCAGGCAGATTGCTGAGTTTGAGGACAGCCTGGTCTACAAATCAGTCCAGGACAGTCAAGGCTACACAGAAACCCTGTCTTGAAAAAAAAAAAAAAAAATCTTAGCCGGGCGTGGTGGCGCATGCCTTTAATCCCAGCACTTGGGAGGCAGAGGCAGGCGGATCGCTGTGAGTTCGAGGCCAGCCTGGTCTACAAAGTGAGTCCAGGACGGCCAAGGCTACACAGAGAGACCCTGTGTCTGACAGGGTTGTGGCAGCAGGGCCCGTGCGCTTCTTCAGCCAGTTCACGATGTCCCCCCCCCCCACCCAGAGTGCGTGTTAAGAACACTTGCTCCTCTTCTAAGAGGACCTGGGCTTGGCTTGGTTGCTAGCACCCACACTGAGTGGTCCACAGCTGCCTGTGCCTTGGTTGCTAGTATCCACACTGAGTGGTCCACAGCTGCCTGTGCCTTGGTTGCTAGTACCCACACTGAGTGGTCCACAGCTGCCTGTGCCTTGGTTGCCAGCACCCACACTGAGTGGTCCACAGCTGCCTGGGCCTTTCGTTCTGGGGAATCCAAAGCTCTCTTCTGGCACAGAATGCACAAGATACACGCACATACACTAAGAGGTATGCATGCACACACACAACAGTACATGAAACATCACTGCACAGTTACGAGGTGGTAGGTCTCATACAGGGTAGGCAAGCACTCTACCAACTGAGTGCACACTATAGACCTGGATGACTTAGGGCCCACACTATGCTGCCCTCTAACTTGCAAGATCCTCCTGCCTCTGCCTGCTATGTGCTGGCCATACGCATGAGCCAACACATCAAGTTCTGGACATAGGACTTTCTTCTCTTTTTTTTTGTGGTTAGTTTTTGGAGACATGGCTTTTCTGTGTAGCTTTGGCTGTCCTGAAACTACTCTGTAGATCAGGCTGGCCTCAAACTCAAGAGATCTGCCTGCCTCTGCCTCCCGAGTGCTGAGATAAAAGGTGCACACCACCATCTGGCTGACCAGAAACTTCCTACTCCAAGAGTGAACTCGTGTAAGAAGTAAAAATTAGGGGGCTGGAGAGATGGCTCAGTGGTTAAGAGCACTGACTGCTCTTCCAGAGGTCATGAGTTCAATTCCCAGCAACCACATGGTGGCTCATAACCATCTATAATGTGATCTGATGCCTCTAACTCTGTATACATAATAATAAATAAATAAATCTTAAAAAAAAAAAAAAGAAGTAAAAATTAGCTGGGCTTGGTGGCGCATGTCTGTACCCCAGCACTCGGGAGGCAGAGACAGAGGCGGGCGGATCTCTATGAGTAGGAGGCCAGCCTGGTCTACAAATCTAGTCCAGAACAGCCAGAGCTACACCAAGAAATCTGGTCTCAAAAATAAATAAATAAAAACAAAATAAAATAAAAGAATAAAAAAGAGTAGAAACTAAAGGTGTGCCCCAAAACCCCGGGCTGAGATCTAAGTCTTCTGGTAGTAGTAACTAACTGAACTGCCTACACCAGGGTCCAGCCTCCATGGCGGGGGATGGCTGGGAGCTTGGATTTGCATCCTGTCACAACTTGGATGCCGTGAAGGGGACCCAAAGGGCACGGTGCAGTGAGAGGCACGAATGCTTGAGCGACAGTTACAAAGCCACCCAGGTGTCACGGCCACGCTATCCTCTGGAAGCACCAATAGTTCGAAGCCCCGTGTGTTCAGCTGCCTTCTCCTCACTGGCCAATGTCCAGATAAGCCTCCACTAACGGGAGGTCGTCGCAGAACTGACATTTCCTGGAAGGCGCTCCCAACAGGGAACTCTCTTCACAGGGTCTTCCTTCCCAAGCCTCTGAAGTGGCTCCCTACCTAAGCCTACCTAAGCCATGCTTCTCAGGGGTTACCGCCCGAAGCCCACACGTCCACCGCCGGCCGTTCTGTGGCCGCACCTGTATATTCCTTCGGGGAGGCCGAGTCTTTGTTCTTGAAGAACTTGATTGTGGGGTAGCCACGGACGCCATACTGCTGGGCCAGCTCAGACTCTTCTGTGGCGTCCACCTTTGCTAGCCGAATCTCCGAACCTTCTGCCTTCAGCTTTGCAGCGGCTTTGGCATACTCAGGGGCCAGAGCTTTGCAGTGGCCACACCATGGGGCGTCTAAAAGAGAAAGCAGGACACTGCAAGGCAGCCCTTGATCCAGGTCTATTTCTTCCCTCTTTCTACTTTGTACCTCCTTTCATAAAAACCTTATCAGCGTACCAAGATAACCCCTCCTGACACATACAGGAGACTCAACTGATAGCTTGTGCTCTTGGGCAATACCAGGACAGAGGCCATGGGTGACAAACCAACCCCAATCCCTACTTTGCCCTGTGACCACCAGCACAGCAAAAAAACCAAAACAAAACAAAAAAAAAAACACTCAAATAACGATGCTGACTTATAACTACCTATCCCGCTCCCCAACCGCCCCCAGCGATCTCTAGGATTTCCCACTGAGAACCGAGGGAAGGTTAAAAGGTTGCTGGACCAGCACTAAACTAGCAAGAACGTGCCCAGCTGCCTGTCTAACGCGGTGGGAATGTGACAGTCTGTCAAGGCAGCCTGGCAGCTGTGTAGGAGCTCGCACACTTGTAAACACAAGCAAAAGCTCGGGGTCTGGCCTGCTTCCAGGTGAGGAGACCAGTGCAGGTTACAGGTGGGGGTGGGGGTGGGGGTCATCCTTAAACAGGGCTGGACCCGCTCCTGCTCCCGGCTAACAGGAGGATGTGGCCATGTGGACGTCGGGCACAAAGACACCTTCCTGATTCTCAGCCTCGCGGTCACCCTCAAGGAGCCCCGACTGAACGCAAGGGCTCCCACTCCGGGCAGGAAGGAGGATGCTCTCGGGAAGACTGGAAGCTGCTGACAGCAGGTGCGACCCCCGCAGCCCGGGACCGGCCCGCCCGTGTTCCCCGGGGCGGCGGCGGCGCAGGCGAGCGCCGAGGGCGGCGGGGAGCTGCGGTGTGCGCACCAGGGGCCCTGCCCGCCCGCCCGCCCGCCCTCCGGGGCCCGCGCCGCACTCACAGAACTCCACCAGCAGGTAGTTGTGCGCCGCCAGCGCCTCCGCGAAGTTGCTCTTCTTCAGCACCAGGACGTTGTCCTCTTCCTCCGGGACGTCGGCGCCCACCCTGACCGCCCAGGCCAGGGCCAGGCACAGCAAAGCACGGAGCAGCATGTCGGACATCGGTAGCGGGCGGGGCGGTTGGGTTGGCGCCGCCGGGACAGCCGAGGCGACGAGAGCGCGCGTCCGTCCGGACCTCGCCTTTATAAATCCTGGGCCAGGGGCGCGCCCACACCTCCCGACCGCCGCGCGCGCGTCAGCCGCAGCGCGCATGCGCCCTGCGCAGCACATCGATTGGCCATGGAGCTGATAGTCCCGCCCCCGCCGCGCGAAGACTGGACACCCACTCAAAGCCGGGCCACGGGGTGGGGGGGGGGGGGGGGGGGAAAAAAAAAAAAAAACCCGAGTCCTTCCAGCTCTTGCCTCGGATTGGCCAGAGCGCGCGCGCGCACGGGACGCTCCCCAGCCTCTGATTGGCTGGCGGAGGCGAACTTTCTCTCTCTGGACTTCTGACTGGCGGCTTTTCCCACGCCCTCCGCGGCTAAGGGATGGGCCGCCGCTCCTGATTGGCCGAGAGGCGCGGCCGCGCGGCTCCCGATTGGCCGAGCGATGCGCGCACCCTGCGCGTTTCTTCGTCGAACGTGGCAGTGGGCGGGTCCCCGGGCCCTTTGGGCGGAGCCACGCCTGCGCCACCGAAGCCCCTCGTGTTGCATTCTGACTGGGCCGCGTTTCCGTACTGGCGCCGCCCCTGGGTCGCCGCCCGGAAGTCGGGTGACGCAACTTCCCGTGCGCGTGCGGGCCGTGCAGCCCCGGGTCCTGGCTGCGGCGGCGGCGGCCGTCTGCCGCCTCTCGGGCGCCCCTCTTCGCTCCTTTGTCCGCGCGGTTGCGGCGCCCGAGACCGCGGCGGACTCGGTGAAATGGAAAAAGCACTATATTGAGTACGTGTTGCGATGGCGTTTGTGCGCGCTGAGCTTCGGCCTTTGGATCACGTCCTTTCTCCGGTGGCCTTCCTGTTCCACGCTCACCGTCTGCTTTGTGCCTTTGTCCCCGACTTGCTTTGAACCCACGGCGCACACGGGCTGGCTTCGAACCTGAAGACATACCTAAAGATCTGTCCCCTGTCCCGTCTCCTGTGTGCTGTGGTTACAGCTGCGAGCAACCCCTGTTAGTGTCGGGTCCTCCCTTTTTTTTTCCTTAACAGCTCCACGGCCGTCACCGCACTTGTGCCCCCTCGCCCCCGGAGCGCTAGCTCGCTCTAGCAGCCTCCCACTTTTTTTTTCACTTTCCCCATTACAAAAATCATCTCCTGCTGGTCAAGGGCCGTTAGAAAGGGGAACACTCCCTATTAAGTGTAAGTACGTTGACCCCATCTCCTGCTCTTAGAAATGGTAAGAGCCGAAATACAACTTTGTAGTTTGATAATTTATTCTGAGTCACGGTAAATGAGAACATGTCACCTTTCCCCTAGGGAGCTTCTTAGCCTGAAGACTGAGTCCTTTGTTCCCCAAGCCCATTCAATGTAGGAAGGAGAGTTGGTGCCCACCGGGAAACCGTGTGTCTATGAGGCGACTTTACAGGCCCAGGAGGTCCGTGAACAATGAGCCCTTGACAGCCCCCTGGCCAGCAGCAGCCCGGCTAGGTGCCTGTCCTTTTCTCTCTGAAGGGCGGGCACACATTCCTGCTCTCTGGTGTAATGACAATTTCTTCAGGTCTGCTGCTCTCTCCCAGGGTTCTTGTGGAGCCAAAAGCTAAAGGAGAGCCAGCCGGGTAGTGATGACGCACCCTTTAATCCTAGCACTCAGGAGGCAGAGGCAGGCGGATTAGTTCATTCTGTCTTGTTTTTGAGTCTGTCTCTCTGTCTGTCTGTCTCTCTCTGTATCCTTATGTTGTCTTGAAAGTCACTGTGTAGACCTTCGGGGCCTTGAACTTTCAGCAATCTTACTGCCTTTGCCTCCTAAGTTGCTGGGGTCACCGGTTTGTTTGGCCATACCTAGTCAGCACCAGGAGCTGAAAGACAGCTTGGGCTACTTGAGACCTTGTCTCAAAAACAAAGACAAAACAACAACAAAAAGGTTCAGGTTTGCGAAGCTAAATACCAGGGGTGGGATGTTTTGTCTACGTAAGGAGAAGAGGCGGTGTGTGTGTGTGTGGGGGGGGATTTGAGTATGATTATTTGAAGACAGCCTGCCTTCAGGACACAGTACAATACAGAAAAGGAATGGACCAAGGAAAGAAATAGCATTCCAGAGCCACACAAAGAGACTGAAAGAGATAGGACTGAGTCTCAGCTCGCCTCTGGGCTGCCAGTGCCCTGGCATACACAGGCTAGATAAAGCTCTCAATGTCGGCAACTGCCCTGTCCACAGGGCTGCTGACACCGTCTGAGAAGAGGGGCCAGCCTAAATTTAGCACCACCCTTTCCTGCATGAGCACCAAATCTTGGACGGATGAATACCTGCTGTTTCTGTGCTGGCCCAGGGACTGCACCGTGAGGGAGGCCTGAAAGTCTTGGGCTCTCCGGGTTTGAGTGGCCAGGTAACATACACGTAGTATGTCCCAACCCAAGAATGTAAGTTGGGTCATCTCAAAGTCTGTGGGCCATAGCCTAGAGGGCCAAGCTGGTGACTGACTTGTCTCCCAAGGCCTGCCTCATGCCTTCTAAGAGCAACTGCTGCCCCCAAAGCAGCTGGTACTTTACACACCCTTGTATACGGGCCCTGCAAAACCCACATTGGCTGTAGCAAGTTTTTCTGGCCATTGGAAACACATCAAAATATCCTTCAGGAAGGAGTCTTACTCAGAGAAGGTGCCCATTGACTACAGGTGGAGTGAATGGTTGTTTTGACTATCACTACAGGAGTTCTCAGAGCCAAGCGGCTACTTTTTAGCTGGCAGGCTCGTCAGGTGTCCAGCAGGGTGAACAGCAGGTTGATGCTACTGATTACAAGATCTGCTGTGTTGAGCCGGGTGCAGTGGCGTACGCCTGTGATCCCAGCAGTCAGGGAGGCAGAGGCAGGTGGATCGCTGTGAGTTCGAGGCTAGCCTGGTCTACAAAGTGAGTCCAGGACAGCCAAGGCCACACAGAGAAACCCTGTCTCAGGAAAACCAAACAAACCTGTGCTAGAGGGTGAACTGAAAGTGCTAATGACATTAGTGAGAAGCAGGGCACCGGTAACCGTAGCGCACGGGTACAGCAGCACGGGTACACGATTGTGCCAGGCATGGAGAAAATGTCCTGTAAATCACGGTAGCTGATTACGCACACGACGGAGGCTGACTGCTCATCAGCTGCTACTACCTACAACCCATCACCTTCCTCAGGAAAGGAGGCTTGTCTATATAGGTAGCTGAGGAGCTAAAAGCCTGGAAATTCCTGAGAGTCATGGGCAGAGAGAAACTGCACCTGGCTCCTGAGGGAAAGAGGCCAGGCCTTGGAACATCAGCACAGGAGCGGATTAGGGTGAGGTAGGAAGGAACTGGTTAGACTTGGGACCTAAGAAACACGTCATGCCCTTTATGAGGCCACCCTAAATTAACCTGCCCGAGCAAAGTCCTAGTTGTTGGCAGAATGCTTGCACACTTGGCACTTAGGGTCTGAGTTCACACACTTAGCTGGCTAGGACGAACCCAGAGTTGTAAAATTAAATGTCTTTGTCCAGTGTGAGCTTCCGAAGAAGGCCCTGATGGAGAAACAGAATTGCCAAAGCGCGTATAAAGCCTCTCAAGCATGAGCTAGGAGAGCTTACTGGCTGGCCCGGGGACTGTCGGTGAGGCGGCAAAGCTCTGGGTGTAGAAGAATTTTAATCCAGCAACACGGTTACGCCCTTAGTACACACCTCTGATCCCAAACAAGGAAGCGCCCACGTTGGAAAGTGATGTCTAATTGAGAAGCAAAGTGGCAAATCAGAGAAAGATTTGACAGAATAGGATCTGCCCAACTCTCACAAGAACAGGGAGGAAAGAGAGGAGGAGGAGGAGGAGGCAGTTTTACCAGGAGTTTTGCAGAGACAAGATGAAGAGAGAACAAATTAGACACAGGAGAAGACAGAGTAAGTCAGAGAATGAGAAGGAGCCAGAAGATTAGAACAGATTGCTAAAGTTAGTCTGAGGCCGAGCAGAGCAATTCAGTCCGAGGCCAACAGAGAAGCCAGATGGAATCAATTGGCTTGGAGAGGAGTTTGAGCCAGAACAGCTAAGTTGAAACAGCCAAAGTTCAGACAGTGCTAGATAAGGGTGAACTTGCCAGGTATGGTGGTGCACACCTTTAATCCCAGCATTCACAAGCCATACACAGGTGGACCTCTGTGAGTTCGAGGACAGCCTTGTCTACAAGGTTGAGTCTAGGCAGCCAGGACTACAAGCGAAACCCTGTCTCAAAAAAACTGGGGAAAAGAAAAAAAGGAAAGGGTGAAGCCGGGCGTGGTGGCGCACACCTGTAAATCCCAGCACTCGGGAGGCAGAGGCAGGGGATCACTATGAGTTCAAGGCCAGCCTAGTCTACAAAATGAGTCCAGAACAGCCAAAGACTACACAGGGAAACCCTGTCCCATGAAACTGATAAAAATAAAGGCTCACCCCACTATTCAACACTGGTGGGCCCCAGAGGCAAGAGTGGAAGGGCTCCAGGAAAACAGCTGAGCACCACCAGCCGCAAGAAGGGTACAACCACTTCACGGAAGAACTTAATCAGAGGGCGGCTTTCAAAGCTGGCATCAGACCAAAAGGGGAAGTTCTCCCTTGACTGCTTGCTGCTTATCCTTTGGCCATTGTACGCCCATTCCCTGAAAGGCAGGGTGGGGCTCTGGATGTGCTCAGAGGCAGACATGTAACCCTGCCTCCCTGTGGTCACTGCAGAGGGCTGCACAGGAGCAAACACTGCCCTGGGTTTCCAGGACAAGCCTCCACAGTTCAGGCAGTCCTGACTTCTCTACCTAACCTTGTACCTGCTCCAGCATTGACTTCCTGTCTCAGCCCACCTTGCTATCAGGCATGGAACACTTCTCCACCCTTCTGCATCAAAGTTATGCCCCCCAGGTCAATTTCTCCAGGTTGTAGGTCTGCCCATCCTGTAGTCGGGTATCTGCAAGCCACCGACTGAACACACCACAAGTAGCATGTGGGTCTGCAACACTGAAGGAGAGGCCCTGCTAGGGTAGATAAGCTGACTCAAGCAGCCAACACTGTGACCCTTAACTCTACGATCCCAGCTGCCAGAAAGGCCCTCGGTTTATGAACCACGCCACCTTCTGGCCTGGGGTTTGTTTTATATTCATGAGTCTAAAGGAATACAGCAGCAAACCACCTCTGAGGCAGGGAATATGACCTGAGGGACCTGCCATGGGATTTGTTTTTGTAGCCAGGGTTTCCCTGTGCAGCCCTGTCTGTCCTGGACTCACTTTGTAGACCAGGCAGGCCTGGAACTCACAGGGATCCACCTGCCTCTGCCTCCCCAGTGCTGAGATTAAAGGCCTGCGCCACCATGCCCCGCTGGATTGTTTTGTTTTTTGAGATAGGGTCTCTCTGTGTAGCCTTGGCTGTCCTGACTTTGTAGACTACCAGGCTGGCCTCTAACTCGGCAACTCGCCTGCTTCTGCATCGGGGTGCTAGGTTAAGGTGTGCGCACGGCACCCGGCCGGCTTCTTGCTGTTCCCTCCAAACCCACAACACAAGTAGGATACAGACCACACCACCCCAGACTCCTTCAGGGGCATTTATTTCCCAGTCAGAAGAAGCAGGGACAGGCTCCTCTGCCTGTTGAGGCCTGGGCCTGGCAGACACCACACGGGGACTGGGGATGGGGAGGGGAGGCACAGGAGACAGCTCCCAACTGTGTGAACTTGGTCCCACGTTTGTCCTGGCTGGGTCCAGGGAGGGCTTGCCCGGGGATGGTGGCACCAAGAACCAGGGCAGAGTCGTCAGGCCAGCTGGCCCCAATGGAGGCAATAAATACTGACAGGCCAGGCACGAGGTCCAGGCCAAAGGGCCGAGGTGAGACAAGTAAGGCTCGGCTGGCTTTGTCCCTTAGTAAGGGCTCTGTGGGGACAGGAGAACAAGGCACCCCACCCTGCCTCCTAGATGGGGCTAGAGGCATTGAGTTTTGGCAACTGACCCTCCCCTAGCTACTGGAGCCACCCCCAACCCTGACCACGGGACGGGAAGAGCTGGCCAGGCCCACAGGAAGCAACAGCAGCACACCCCAGGCCTCCCTGGGTGGGTCACCAGGATGGGGATGGCAGACAAGGCAAGGACAGGGGAGACCACATGCTCATGCAGACAGGGGAGTTAAGAGTTAGCGACGGCCCCCAGTACACGTTCCACATGTTAAGGCATCATGGTTAGACAGTGGCTGACAGTGATGGAGACCTGGCCAGGGAGTGGTGGGGCTAGAGGAGAGATAGCCCAGCCCTTCCATGCTGAGCAACTTAGCTCAGCCGGAGCAGAGACAAGGGGCTAAGCAACCCAGACAGTGTTCCATTCCATTCTAGAAGCCAGGGCCTGAGGAAGGGAAGGCAGAGGGAACCTGAAGGGACACAGCAAACTGGAGGCCTGGGCCGGAACCCCTCCCCCACTGCACAGGCAGAAGCAGCAATGTGACACTGGAGACCACGGGGCCTGCGGGCAGAAGGCGGAGGAGGGGCAGACAGAAGAGCTGCCTGCCTGAGTGGACCAGGGAGGAAGGGTGAGGGAGGGTCCTGTGAGCACTTTGGTTTGGGGTGGGTAGGGGTTGGGGGGCATGTCGGTCCTTCTGCCTGTCCGTCGCCCTGCCCGCCGCCCAGCTGGAGCTCAGTCCTTCCACTCCTTCTTGATGGTGAGGTTCCACTCCCAGGACAGGTGGTCGGTCTTGTCGTCGTCTGTGAAGCGGGACTTGATGTTGTAACTGCCTCGAGCAAGCATGCCTTTGGGGGCTTCCTCCATGGGCGTCAGGAATTCGTATTCCTCAGCCCTGGGCCCATAGCTTCCGACCATATAGTCAGTCTTGTCAACTGCAGAACAGGAAAGGCGTGGTCACCGGTGACAGAAGATGCGCCGCCCACAGGCTCCCCACGCTCTAGGCACCCCACTCACTTTTTACCCCTTTCCTGTATGTGTGCAGGTGTGGTCACCGACGACAGAAGACCCTCCACCCACAGGCTCCCCAAGCTCTAGGATCCCCACTCACTTTTTACCCCTTTCCTGTAGGTGTGCTGGATGTACTTCATGCCTGACACGATCTCTCTGTTCACCTGTGAGGACACAGCAGCAGGGTCAGCTGGCTCCCAGCTCACTCCCCTGCCCCTTTCCAGGCCCCTCGAAGCCAAAGCCTCCACCTTACCCGGAAAGAGATTTTTATCCGGTACTCCACACCTTCCTTCAACACAAACGACTGCTTCTTGAAGCTCTCCAGATCACCTGTATTGGGGAGGAGGCTCGGTTGACTGCTGGGAGGCTTTCCCTGCTGCCCCCTCACTCACCCCCTCCCTCCCCCCAGGCCCTTCTGTGACACAAAGCGAGGCCCTGGAGAGCGGTACTTCCCACCTGCTCCACCAGAGGGCGCCGCTGCAGAAAATTATTTTTAGGGGTAGCGGAACTATGCCAGCTGGCCCCACCCAGGGACTCCAAAACCCACTCACCTGTCAGGTCCAGCTCCAGAGGGCCTGGGGAGGTGCTGCACACCAAGGTCAGGCGGGTCACAATGACGTTGGGGACACTGGGGTCTGGAGAGTGAGAGTTAAAGAGTCAGAGCTCCATCCCTTACAATGATTTCACCCCCTCCCTGGAGGAGCGGGCTGGAAGGGGGTGGTGACAGGGTCCAACCCACCCACCTGCAGCGACAGCCACTCGGCCCAGCAGGGCCTCCTTGTACTTCCGAAGGCTCTCATCATCCTTGTCTAGTTCCTGGATCTCCTGGATGCTCTTCTGGGCCGGGGGCTTGTAGTTGACAGAGTGCTCGTCTTCCTCGTTCTCTGCCGCTATCTGAGCAAGCTGCTCAGCAGTGGGTTCCTGTTCCGCCATGCTCACCTCTTGCCTGGGACACCTGTGGATGGGGCACGCGCAGGACCGTGAGAGCCTGGAGACGTTTCACCCCAGAGACCTGACACCTTCAGGGAACTTTAAGACAGGAGGCTACTGCCAAACCCAGAGGCCCATTCCAGAGGGACACACCCCAAGCAACAAGGCGGGAGGGCAGCTTGTTCCTCCCTCTCCATAAAGCCTCTGGACCAAACTGAACTGGCAGGTGCAACGGTAACTAACCCCTGGGGTCCTGCTGCTGCTGCTCCTAGCTGCCCAGGCTCCAGTCCCAAGACACACATAGTGGGTTGGGTCATGGAGTAAGTTCCCCTAAAGGGGGATGGACGGCTCTGTGTCTTAGCCACGTGCAGCACAGGGGTCTGTCCGTTCGTTCCTGCCAATGGAATACTGTCCTAAACTCAACTACGAGGCTACAGCTTAAATCCCAAGAGCCCAGAGGGGATCCTTAAACGTGCAAGCCCATCTTCGATTGTGAGGGTCTGCGATTGCAACTTGGGAGCTGGTGCACTGCTTGCGAATCAATCTCAGGAACCTGTTTCCGGGCCCTAACCCTAAGGCTTCGGTGGCGGCGCAGAACCAACCGGGACGGAAGCGCCTAGGTCCTTTCAGTTCCGCAGATACCCAAATGTCTCCCAGAAACCCGCTCGTTCGGATCCCAGGGAGCGATGCACGGTGGGACAGCCCGGCCCAGGGGTGGCACCCCCCCACCCCCCCGCCGCCCCGAGAAAGCGCCGTTCGCCACCGGGAGGCTCCAGGCGGCCCCGCCCGACGCCGCCAAGCGTGGCCGCAGGCGACAGCATCCAGGGCGCGGCCCGCACTTCCGCAGGGCCCGCAGTCCGGGCGGGGCGGGGCCGCGCCACCCACCCGAGCTCCGCGCAGGGCCCCGCGCCCGCCCGCGCGGACGACGGAGAGGGGTGGCCCTGGCCCCCGGGAGCGCAGGCCCGGGCAGCGGCCGCCCCTCGGGCTGGACCTCCGCGGCGCCCCGG
>OU015746.1:1089450-1120005 GCA_907169655.1 Acomys percivali | reverse complement strand
CGCCGCACAAAGCCGGCCCGCTCCCTTCGCGCGCCTCCCCGCGCCGCGCGCCCACTCACCGGAGGCTCGACCGCCGCTCTCGCGCTCCCTCCCGCACCAAATGACGAACGTCGTCCGCCGCCCGCCGCTCGGACGGCCACTTCCGGGGTCACAAGACTTCCGCTCTGGCGGGCGGGGTCGCCCTGCGCATGCGCCGGCAGGAGGGGGGGCGCGGCCGCCATTTTGCTGCGGGCCTCGTGGGCGCGTCCCGCGTGGGCTGGAGGCGGCACGCCTTGCCCGGAGCGTCCGGTCCTTGTGTCTGCGAGGCGAGGGCCTTCTCTTTCACAGCGGCACCGCGCGGCCACTCTGGCTCCCGGGGCTGCCGGGCTGCCTGGGCTTCGTCCCATTGTCCCTGGAATCCAGGGCAGCGCCTTCGCGCGTTGCTTTGGGGGTCTGTGTGCCCTCCGGAATCCCATGCTCTTTTATTTATTTTCTTTTCCTGACACAGGGTTTCTCTGTGTAGCCTTGCCTGGCGTGGACTCCCTCTGTAGACCAGGCTGGCCTCGAACTCACGGAGATCCTCCTGCCTCTGCCTCCCGAGTGCTGGGATCACGGGCGTGCGCCCCCTTACCAGGCGAGCTTGAGTCTTGAGGACAGGGCCTCCTTGGGGGAGCGCATGGCGGGGACTTCCTGTAGGGCGTCCAGCAGCTCCACTTCCTCCTGTGATTCAGTTCCTGCTGGCAGTGAGGGCACCTGCAGTGGCTTCTCCCAAGGACAGCCTCAGACTGAGAGGAGGCAGGGATTTCGTCCCCCCCCCCCCTTTTCCTCCCGGGTTTCTCTGTGTAGCCTTGGCTGTCCTGGACCCCCTTTGTAGACCAGGCTGGCCTCGAACTCAGCAATCCTCCTGCCTCTACCTCCTGAGTGCTGGGATTAAAGGCGTGCGCCACCACGCCCGGCTTTAGATTCATTTTTATTTTATGTATATAAATGTGTTGCCTACAAGCACGTCTCTGCATGACGTGTGTGCACTATTCACAAAGGTCAGAAGAGGGCACTGGATTCCTCTGGACTTGTAATGAGGATTGTGAGTGACCATGTGGGGACTAGAATCATTGCTGAGGTCTCTGAAAGAGAAGCCAGAGCGCTGAACTGCTGAGCCATCTCTTCAGCCCGCCCGACGCCCGAAGTTTTTCATAGGGTCTAGCTACAGTGATTGACTTTTGGAAAAAAATAAATGTTCAAAGGCCACTCAGTGTTTTCCCTGATTGTATTGTGAATTCTTTTAGTTTCCATCAGATTTTGTAAAATTTGTGTGCTTAAAAATACTAAGCCTGGCCGGGCGTGGTGGCGCAGGCCTTTAATCCCAGCACTCGGGAGGCAGAGGCAGGCTGTGAGTTCGAGGCCAGCCTGGTCTACAAAGGGAGTCCAGGACAGCCAAGGCTACACAGAGAAACCCTGTCTCAAAAAACAAAAACAAAAACAAAAAACAAAAAACTGAGCCTGGGCTGGAGAGATGGCTCAGAGGTTAAGAGCACTGGCTGCTCTTCCAAAGGTCTTGAGTTCAATTCCCAGCAACCACATGGTGGCTCACAACCATCTAGAATGAGATCTGGTGCCCTCTTCTGGCCGGCAGGCACAGATGCAGGCAGAACATTGTATGCATAATAATCTTTTAAAAAAAAAATTGAGCCTGGGATCTTTTTGACTTCGAGGCCAGCCTGGTCTACAAAGAGAGTCCAAGACAGCCAAGGCTACACAGAGAAACCCTGTCTTGAAAAACAACAACAAAAAACAACAAAGAAAACCCTGAGCCTGTGGCAGAGGCACCTACCTTTGCTCCCAGCACTGGAGAGGCAGAGGTAGGCAGGTGTTTCTCTATGAGTTTGAGGCCAGCTGGGTCTACAGAGCATGTTCCAGGACAGCCAGGGCCACACACAGAAACCTTGTCTCTAGAAACCTATATATATATCTATATATGGACACTGGAGAGATGGCTCAGCCGTCAAAATCACTTGCTGCTCTTGCAGAGAACCTGGGTTCAGTTCCTTGTCCCCACAAGGCTGCTCACAACCATTGGTAACTCCTTTTCAAGCCCAATGCCCTCTTCCGGCCATGGAGGCCCTGTATTCACATGGTACACTTCACACAGGCAGAACATACACAAAAAACATAAAATCTATAGCTGAGCACTCCAGGGTCAGGGGGCAAATGGATCTCTTGAGTTCGAGGCCAGCCTGGTCTCCATAGTGAGTCTGTGACAGGCAGTGCTGCACAGACATGGCCTTTCCCAAAGAACAAAACAATTTTTAAAAGTTTCTTCTAAAAATAAAACTGAGCTGGGTGTGGTGGTACATGCCTTTAATCCCATCCCAGCACTTAGGAGGCAGAGGCAGGCAGATCGCTATGAGTTCGAGGCTAGCCTGGTCTACTAAGCGAGACCAGGACAGTCAAGGCTACACAGGGAAGCCTTGTCTCAAAAAACAAACAAAAACAAAAACCAAACCAAGTGAAATTGTGTACACTGCAATTGCTCTGAAGGTTGCCCTTAGTAAGCCTATCGGGTGGCTGTGACCAAACACCATAGACAGTGGCCTGCAGAGGACATTTAGCATAGGTCTGGGTGCTGAGGGTTCTAGATCAAGGTGTTTTGTCAATTGATACTCATACACAATGAACTAAACCACCTGAGAGTCGCAATCCCACCTGTAAAGTTCTGGGGGACATAGACCACAGTTTGCTTTTTTTTTTTTTTTTAAGATTTATTTATTATGTATACAGTGCTTTGCCTGCATGTACACCTGCAGGCCAGAAGAGGGTACCAGATCTCATTTGTGAGCCACCATGTGGTTGCTGGGAATTGAACTCTGGACCTCAGGAAGAGCAGTCAGTGCCCTTAACTGCTGAGCCATCTCTCCAGTCCCACAGTTTGCTTCTTAAAACATCTGTGAAGCTGGGCGATGGTGACGCACACCTTTAATTCCAGCACTTGGGAGGCAAAGACAGGCAGGTCACTGTGAGTTTGAGGCCGCCTGGTGTACAAAGTGAGTCCGGGACAGCCAAGACTACACAGAGATACCCTGTCTCAAAAAACCAACCAAATAAATAAATAAATAAATTAAAAAAAAAAAAGGGTAACAAAAAACCAAAAAACTCCAAAACCAAAAAACATTCTGTGGAAGGACTGGGGTCTTTTCTTGACAGACCCCATGGTCAGGACAATGAAGCGAGCTGTGAACACTTTCCTACTGTGGTGTGATCAGATGCTTTTGAATGTGGCATGACGCTCCCTTTGGATTTTTTCCCCCAGAGGCAGGGTTTCTCCGTGTGACAATGGTGGCTGTGTTGGAGCTCAGCTCTGTAGACCAGGGTGGCCTCAAAGACAGAGCTCTCCTTGCTTCTGCCTAACCCTGCATGCTGGGGTCACAGGTGTGTGCCATCGTGCACGTGTGTATTTCCACATGTGGGTATGTACGTGCACAGTGACCATGGGGCCAGGAGGAGCTGGAGTTTTAGGCAGATGTTGAACCACCTGATGTGCGTGGGCCCTGAAATTGATCTCTAGGATGTACTTTTTTGTTTGTTAAAGGGGTGAACCAGCAAGCCTGCCTCTAGTAGACACTTTGTTGTTTTTTTTTTTTTCAAGACAGGGTTTCTCCATGTAGCCTTGGCTGTCCTGGGACTCTGCCTCCCAGAGTCTCCAGCTCCTAGTATTACCTCTGTTGTGTCCGTGTGTGTATAACCGCCCATGCACTAATAAAACCCAGGGCCCCACTAACAAAAGCATTTCACTTGATTCAAATAAAAATGCAGCTGAGGGGCTGGAGAGATGGCTCAGCGGTTGAGAGCACTGACTGCTCCTCTAAAGGACCAGGGTTCGATTCCCAGCACCCACATGGCAGCTCACAACTTGAAGTCTGTAACTTCAAGATCTGACACCCTCACACAGATATGCATGCAGGCAAAACACCAATTCACAGAAAATAAAAATAAATAAATAAATAAAAATGCAGCTGAGCAGTGGAGCACGGTTGCACACTCCTTTAATTCTAGCACATGGAGACAAAGAGGGATGAGGAGGAACAGGAGTTCAATGTCTTCATCAACACAGAAAACTGGAGGCCAGGAGCCGGGCATGGTGGCGCACGCCTGTAATCCCAGCACTCGGGAGGCAGAGGCAGGTGGATCGCTGTGAGTTCGAGGCCAGCCTGGTCTACAAAGTGAGTCTAGGACAGCCAAAGCTATCACAGAGAGACCTTGTCTCGAAAAACCAAAAAAAAAGAAAAAAAAAAAAAAATTAGTATTTCCAACTTGGGGCTAGCAGAATGGCTCCCTCAAAGACGAGGGTGACAGGGGCCTTTCTGCCATCCGGAAGGGGACGGCCTGAGAATATACCATGGATATTTCACAAGTGAGTCTGTGCAGTCGGCATCAGGTTACTGTGTAATTCAAATGCTGATTTTGGTGTCCCCCATATCTGGTTGCAAACCTTGTTAAGTTGTGTAAACACTGCTCCCCAATTGTCACCTGATATGCCAATAAAGCAGCTTACAGCCAGTTGCTGAGCAGAGGGGAGAATAGGCTGGACATCCTGCCAGCTGGGGAGGAGCTAGAGGAAGTAGGGTGTTCAACCATGGGCGGGAGTCTGGGAGAGAGCAGGAGAAAGAAGGGGCAGGGTAAACTACAAAGAGCAAGGATCCCAGGGATTTTGGCAAAGAGGAAACCGGATTAGTTTAGAGGGTTAATAGAATAATAGGGGCTGGAGAGATGGCTCAGAGGTTAAGAGCACTGGCTGCTCTTCCAAAGGTCCTGAGTTCAATTCCCAGCAACCACATGGTGGCTCATAACCATCTATAATGTGATCTAATGCCCTCTTCTGGCCTGCAGGCAGAGCACTGTATACATAATAAATAAAATATATCTTAAAAAAAGAATAGAGTAATAGCTACACAGAGAAACCCTGTCTTGGGAAGAGAGTAATAGCTGCTCAGTTATTGTGTTGTGAAGCTTATTAAACAAATATAATAGTCTCAATTTTTTTGTTTGCGTTTTTCAAGACAAGGTTTCTCTGTGTAGCCTTGGCTGTCCTGGACTCACTTTGTAGACCAGGCTGGCCTGGAACTCACAGAGATCCGCCTGCCTCTGCCTCCCAGGAGTGCTGGGATTAAAGGTGTGCGCCTCCACACCCGGGTTACAAACACAACTTTATAAAGATAACTTTACGTGCCCCTCATTATGCAAAGAAATCTGAATATTTGAATGAAGGAGATAGGAACTCAGATGTATGTATTGATACCAAACTCAACAAAGATGCAAGGGTCAAAGAAATAAGGAATGTTCCATGGTGTTATCAGTGTCCAGGAGACTAAATGAGGATGAGGAGGCAGTGAACAAGCCCTATACTGATAATCTGGTTTGTTTTGTTTTTTCTTTTTGGTTTTGAGAGACAGGGTCTGTGTTAGCTTTGTCTGTCTTGGTCTCGCTTAGACCAACCCTGGCCTTGAACTCACAGCAATCTGCCTGCCTTTGCCTCCTGAGTGCTGGGATTATGGACGTGTGCCACCAAGCCTGGCTACTCTGGTATCTGTATACCCATTAACAAGTTTGGGCAAAAAACAAAACAAAACAAAAACCCTACAATCAATGTAGATGGTAACTAATGGCTGAAACTGCCAAGAAAGAGATAAAAATAACATTTATTTCCTAGTAAAATTGATAATTTTTACATTAATGATGGAGCTGGGAAACTGACTCAGCTGGTAAGAACACTTGCTGGTCTTCCTGAGTACTCGGGTTCAGTTCTCAGCACCCATGTGGCAGGCAGTTCACAACCATCTCTAAATCCTGTTGCAGGGGACCCTATATTCTTTTGGTTTCCATGGGCACTACACGTGCATTACTCTATGCAGGCAAAACACCCACACATACAATAAAAACAAGGAAATCTTGAGTTCGGATCCCTAGTGGCCAGGCCCATGTAACCCCACTGCTTGCACGGGATGGGGGGTGGGGGGTACAGCAGGAGCAGTGGGGCTCACTGGCTGGCAGCCTAGCTCCAGCTCGCAGGAGTGCAAGGCAGAGTACGGACACCTCACACCTTTCCGCATGCATGCATATGGGCACATACAGACACACAAAATAAAATTTTAAATAATCTTTAATATCTGCTATTTTCCAACAAATGTATGTCTAGTTGGCACCAGATCCGTAACAGTAAATGTAAACAAATCATATGAATTACAAATTTATAAAAATGATATAACCACACAATTCCTAAACAACTAACATTGCTAAACTATGGCAGAGAAAAATTGCCAATGATTCATGACTTTCGAAGCAGACGTGGGTGAGCTCTAGCAAGGGGCCCAGGGCAGGGCAGGGCAGGGCAACGCCCAGCATCTGGCTGGTCATCCTACGGAACATCCTTAGAGAGTTACCAATTTGTCCAGTTCTTTCTCTTTGTTTGGTTTTTGTTTTTGAGATAGGGTTTTAGTATTTAGCCCCGGCTGGCCTCGAACTTTTTATTTTATTTTTTTGTTTTTTCCAGACAGGGTTTCTTTGTGTAGCCTTGACTGTCCTTGACTCCCATTGTAGACCAGGCTGGCCTTGAACTCTCAGACCTGCCTGCCTCTGCCACCAGAGTGCTGGGATTAAAAGCTTGGCAATTGCAAAAGGCACAAGAGTTTTGTTTTTTTCCAGACAGGGTCTCTCTGTGTATTCCTGGCTGTCTTGGACTCCCTTTGTAGACCAGGCTGGCCTTGAACTCATAGCAATCCACCTGCCTCTGCCTCCCCAGTGCTAGGATTAACGGTGTGTGCCTCCATGCCCGGCAAGTACAAGAGTTTTACAGAGGTCTTTGGCCATTTATTAGGCCTGAGTTTGACTGTTTCTTCAGATTCTTTGGATCTGTTTGTTTTAACTAACTTTGTGTGTGCTGGTGTTGCTGTTATGTTAAAATTGCCAAGATGAGCTAAGGGCTGACAGAGAATACTGAAGCAAACGAACCAAATTGTATAAAGAACAAAGCCAGACAGAAAGACCCTTTATTTTGCTTTTTAGAGGATAGCCTAGGCTAGCTTTGCATCATAGATCCTTTTGCCTTAAGTGTTCTGACTGCTAAGATTATATATAATCCTTTGCTGCCAAGACCAGCTGAAATGGCTCTTGACCTAGGTGTTATGTATCCTAGGCTCACCTCAAATGCCATATGTAGCAAAAGAGGACCTTGAATTTGTGATTTTCCTGCCTGTACAGGACCTAGTATATGAGGCGCTGGAGATGAACCCTCGGACTTTGTACACGCCAGCTCTAACAGGGATATACACAGCTCCAGCACTCTATTCCCCAACTTTTTTGTTTTTGTTCTTTTGAGACAAGGTCTGTCTCTGTAGTCCTGGTGCTTGCTATGTTACTAAGCTGACCAAGTCACAGAGATCCTGCCTCTTGAGTCCTGGAATTAAAGTGTGTGTCACTAAGCTGGGCGCCATGGTGCACGCCTTTAATCCCAGCACACAGGGGTCAGAGGCAGGAGGATCTGTGAGTCTGAGGCCAGCTTGGTGTACAAAGCTAGTGCAGGACAGCCAAGGCACACAGAGAATCCATGTCCTAAAAAACCAAGGAGTGTATGCCACTACACCCAGCTCCTGGCAACTGCCCCCCACCCAGAGTTTCTTTGTAGACCAGGCTGGCTTCGAACTCACAGCAATCCTCTTACCTCTTGCCTTCTGAGTGCTGGGATTAAAGGTGTGCCACCACGCCCGCCGCCCTGGCAACTCTCTTGAAATGAATACTTTTACTAGATCCTAATAAAGCTAAGACTCAAAACTTCTGGATACACTGTTGTCTAGTTAGCAGATGCTGCTCAAGAGGACTGAAAGCTCGGGTTCATACTTCACTGTGAATCACGTGAGTGAACAATGTGAGCATGAGACAGACTTGTCCCTGTCATGCTGAGAAATTACAAGTAAGAGAAGCAAGAGTGGCCCCAGGGTGTTGGGAGGCAGAGGTACTAGTAGGAACCCATAGCTGTCCAAATGTATCCACCACAGAAACACAGTAGTGCACACGTGTGTTAGCATTCTGGCTGGAAAAGACCAGAAATGACAAGCTCACTCAATGTTCAGATGCTGGTTGCAAGAAGCTAGTCTCCATTGAAGGAGCCAGGGTCCCTTGGTGAAATGGTGGCTCCAGGTTCCGTAGCATCCTAACACTGTACAGAGGTAAGGGGGCTGTCAAAGGTGCTGCTGCAGCAGGGTGGCAGAGAAGCCACCTAAGGACACCCAGACAGAGAGAACGCTATTTGAGCAACACCGGCCACTTTGCTAGAAGTGGCCATGAGACTAAATGGTGGAAGCTGTGTGTGCTGTTTATAGCTGTACTATCAGGAGGTTACACAGAGAGAGCCTGTCTTTGGTTCAAGTGTAGCCTATCCATGGCAGCCTGGGCTATAGTTTCTAAGACCTGTTGTTTGAAGAAGGAGAAAAAAGACACATTGAGTCCTAGGCAGAGTGGCTCAGGGGCTGATATAGCAGAACACTAACTCAAAAGATAACCTAGGCTACAATGACTCCATTTTCAAAAAGATTCAGGGGTAAAGCTGTATATTTAACATACTTATCCAGGCTAGAAAAAGTGCAGGATAAATGAGCAAATTTTCATAAAACCTAAAACTTTTAATTGGGAGGAAGATCTGGAGTTCAAGGCCAGAGTAATCTACACGAGACCCTGTCTGGACAACACAAGATGAAAAAGCACGCGGCAAACCATGTACACTGCAGCACCCAGGCTGCACAGGAACTCTTTGCACTACTTGCTTTCTATAAGCATGACCCTCTAATTCCACAGTAACACTTCAGCACACCACAATCAACAAAGCACCTAGCACAAAAGCCTGATGACCTGAGTGATTCCTGGGACCCACAGAGGTAGGAGGGACCACAGAGCTGTCCCCTGACCTCCACATACACAGTGGCACATGCACACCCACATCACGCACTCACCCACACACAATCAGTTTAAGATTTTTATTGTGGACACAATCCCTGCAATCCCCTCATCCAAGAGGTGTATACAGGAAAACTAGAAATTCAAAGTCAGGGCTAGGGATATAGTTCCTTGGTAGAATGCTTGCCTTATATGCAGGCTGGGCTTCATGAGATTTTCAAAAATACATACATACATAAATACATCACACACACACACACACACACACACACACACACCTATTTCTAAAAGCTGGGGAGATGGCTAAGTCAGTGAAGTGCCTGCCATGTAAATTTAAGGACCTGAATCAAGGGTCTTCTGTACCCATGTAAGACACAGGAGCATAAGATGGCTCAGCTGGTGCCAGGCATGGTGCCACAAGCCTTTAATCCCAGCACTTGGGAGGCAGAGGCAGGTGGATGGCTGTGAGTTCTAGGCCAGACTGGTCTAGAAAGAGTATCTAGGACAGCCAAGGCCACACAGAGAAACCCTGTCTCAAGAAAATAAAAATAAGAAAAAGATGGCTCAGTTGGTAACTGCACTTGCCACCAAATCTAAAGCACTGAGTTCAAACCGGGGACTCCAGGTTACTCTCTAGGTCACATGTACACTGTGGCTCGTGCAGCACCTCTTAAAGTAATTTTAAATGAAAGTCAGGCACGGTGGCACATATTTTAACCACAGCATTCAGGAGACAGAGGTGGGAGGATCTCTGAATTCCAGGCTGCCATGGCTGCACACTAGTCTCTGTTTCAGAACAGGACAGGGGCTACAGAAATGGCTGCACAAGGACGGCCACGTGATCATCTTGAAAAAGATCCAGGTTCAGTCCCAGCATGCACATGGCAGCTCACATCTGTGATTCCAGGTCCTAGGAATTTTCTTCTAGCCTCCACAAGTACCTGAGTGCATGGGTACATATCACTCCTCCATATACGTGTAACTAAAAATAAAGTGGGCGGGAGTGACGGCTCAGAGGTTAAGAGCACTGGCTGTTCTAAAGGTCCTGATTCAATTCCCAGCAACCACATGGTGGCTCACAACCATCTGTGATGAGATCTGGTGCCCTCTTCTGGCCTGCAGGTGTACATGCAGGCAGAATACTGTACAAATATTAAATAAATTTAAGAAAATCTTTAAATTAAAAAAAAAAAAATTTTTTTTTAAATAAATAAGTGGGGAAAAGACGACACCACCACCACCACCAACAATGAAACCAACCAGACAAAAAAGATGGGCTTGGTCACTTTATCTTTGGAGACAGGGTAGCTTGGCTGGCCAGGAACTCCCTATGTAGACCAGGCTGGGTTCAAAACCAGAGCTCCACCTCAGTCTGCCTCCTGAATGGAGACTCAAAGGACCGTGTTGGACTTCAGTAGCCACAGCTGCTCACAACCGCCTGCAACTCCAATTCCAGGAGATTCCCACCCTTTTTTCTGGCCTCCAAGAGTTCCTGCATGTATGTGCTATACATAAACTTACTGTGGCTCCCATATGCATGCACAGGTACATGTGCACTCCACGCACATGCACATGCTCCAGCGTGAGCACATATATATAGCCACAAACATTAATGAAGTAATTGTTCTACCCCACTTTTCATTACTGTGACAATTATTTCTAAGATAATCAACTTTACAGGACAAGCATCATGTTGGCTCCTGCCTAAAGTTCTAGCACTTAGGAGGCTGAGGCAGCGGGTCAAGCTCAGGGCTGAAGCACAGCATGGGTACCCACACCATCTCACAAAAGGCGCACCCTCTAAGACAGGCTTCTGTGCTGCTGTCCACAGTGGGCTCACTGCAGAGAAGCGCACAGCCCTCCCCACATGCCATAGAACACCCATAACAAGCAACAGTGACAGAAGGAGGGAGGGCTAGGTGCTAGTGTCTCCTTCACGGGTTTGGTTCCACAAGGTTCCAGCCTCCCAAAAGTTCTGCCCCTCTTCCCCCACCCCCAGGGCAGGGCGGTCAAGATAGGGTTCCTCTGCTGTTGTGGCTTCGTTGCAGAGATCCACCCGCCTCCCGAGGGCTGGATTAAGGCACGCAGCACCACTACTGGCTCTACTCACTCTTAATAGCATCATGGCTAGTGGCCAACTTTCAACATACAGGTCTTAGCACTCAGATCCAAACTATAGCAATAAATTAAGCAATATAAAAAGAAGATGAGGTGTGATGAACCATGTTTTTTTTTCTGTACAACTTCTGTACAACAAAAGAAAAAAAAGCTGAGTGATGGTGGTGCACACCTTTAATCCCAGCACTCGGGAGGCAGAGGCAGGTGGATCTGAGAGTTTGAGGCCAGCCTGGTCTACAAAGTTAGTTCCAGGACAGCCAGAGCTGTTACAGAGAAACCCTGTCTCGAAAAGCCAAAAAAAAGAAGAGAAAAAAGAGAAAACCATGGTCTTGCTATACTGCCCAGCCAGGCTCCTGAGCTGGCCTCGGCCAGCATGACAGCAAGCACGCATGCATGCACACCGGCCCAGGAACAAAACCAACTTCTCACAGCTCCACTGAGCATCTAATTCAACGCTTCTAAGTAAAGACCTGGAAGCCGCCAAGGCCAAGGCCAGCCCGGACTCCACACAGCAAGTCCTAGGTCAGCCAGGGCTACACAGCCGAGCCCTGGAATCGAGAACCCCAAAACGAAGATGTTACAGCCATTTGGAGCTCTGTTTCTCAGAAGCTGATTACGGTGACACATGCCATTAATCTCAGTGCTTGGGAGACTGTGGCAACTCCCAGAGCAGCCCAAGGACAGCAGTAAAACTCAAGGGGGAAAAAATAAGTTACCTTAGGTTGAGTGTGGCGGGGCTCGCCTGTGACCCAGCACTGGGGTGCTAGAGCTTGAGTGAGGATCAAGGCAAACCTGGGCCCTGAACCACATCTGTGTTGGGTGAGCGCATAAACACACTTCTTTATGGGGGGGGGGGACAAAAGACTACACAGCCCACACCAGAGAAACATTTTAGGCCACCTTTCCTTATCTGTTACTCTATATTCCAATTCCTCGTTTTGATTTGCCTATTCAAACTATTAGTTTGCTAAAGGGAAAAGTGAAACAACATTTACCTGAGGGCCCTGCTGCCAAGATCTGGACTGAGCAACGTAACTGGGTTAGAGACTTCTGAGCAGACCACGAACCACTGACTCCTAAGACTGCAGGCCACGTAAGGGTGAACCTGTGATGCCTAAGGGAAGACAGCCCCTTAGCCCAGGTGGTTTGTAAGACCTTTGCTCACACAAGCCAAAACTGAAGACTCATCTACCTCATGTGGGGTCTGGAAGGCACCTCAAGTTGAACGAAGGTGGCAACGTGAAGACTTTGGGATAAGCTCAGATCCCCCAAGTCCTCAGCAACCACATAAAAAGCCACCTGGGGGCACACACTTGGGGTCCCAGCACTTTAGATGCAAACAGGGTACCAGCCAAGCCAGCCTCGCGCTGAGGGGTCCAAGTCCCAGGGAGGCTGTCTAACGGACAAGGCGGAGAGCTCGGGAGGAACACCTGAGGCTGACTTCTGCTCACACAGTGCGCATGCTTTTGGACAAAACCACAATACATCAAGAGTCATGACGTAGCCGGGCGGTGGTGGTGCACGCCTTTAATCCCAGCACTCGGGAGGCAGAGGCAGGCGGGCCGCTGTGAGCTCCAGGCCAGCCTGGTCTGCAGAGGGACCCTGTCTCGAAAACAAAGTTTCAACTTTCAAGCGTCCATTTCTCAGCCGCACTCCTCAAAGTCCTGCTTCTAAGCCCGGTCAGCAGCGAGACTGCCGTTCCCTCGGCCCTCTTCACACCTGGCTCCTGCCTCAGCTTCCGTTAGTTATTTTACAGCTAGCGCTGTTTCCAGAGCCAACCGAGGACAGAAACACCTCACACGAAGACTGCACATGTGCCTGACATTTGAACACTGTCTGCCCTCCCTAAACAACCCAAGGTACTTTGAAGAAGCCTATGAGAATATGTGCATAAATTCTAAGCAAACACCACATGCCACTTCACATGAAACCTGGGGATCCTTGAACTTTGTTACCCCACCTAGCATCACCGAGGACACCAAGGATGGACTGCACACACGTGAGGAAACGTCTACCTAGTCTTTGCTCTCTGTCAACACAACAAACAGAAACACAAAGAAACCACATCACAGCTTCAAAACAGAAAGCGGGTTTCTCTGACACAGCCCAGGGATGTGTGGGTCACATCTCTAGACAGCACACAGCAGACTGCCCCACACCCCCTTACCACCTCTTGGTACAGGCACAACTGGACAGGCAGCTCCAGGCGGAAGGCCACTGCTGCTCTGTAGTCTCCTTACCCATCAAGTAGAGCGTTACAACAGCAGGGAAGGAGACAGGTCTCAGCCATCAACTCCCAAGCACCAAATACAACCTCACACCAGGTGCTAGCCACAGCCACCCAGGTGGCACAAACAGACTCTAACAGCAGGATGGACCAGACAGCTCCAGTTCTACACACATTTCTATTTTATTATGGCAAAGGTGAAAATACCACCTTCTCCACAACAGCAACCAGTAAAATTTATCCCAAAAATAACTCAGTACAAAACAGGTCTGTTTCAGAAAAAACAAAAAACAGAAAAAAGGGGGGGAGAAGCCTTTACATGAGTTTTTAGATCCTATTTTAAAAGAGGGGAAAAAAAAAAAAAGAAACAAATCCACCATTGTCTGCACAGTCCAGTTGCCAACCCTCCCTCTAGGGATCACGGCCGAAGCTTCTGGGTCCTGTTCCGTGTGCGGATTTGCTCGGCTGTTTAGCTGGTGTCCATCTGGAAGAGAGGGGGACGGACGGGTCACTAAAGAGGCTCTTGTTCCTACTGGCTTCAAGAAGTCACCACAGGACACCACTCACCCTGGCATTATAAGCATCCAGCTGTGCGTCCAGCTCCTCAGCAGAAAGCTGCTGCTTGGAGTTCCTGCCGGTGCCTCTACCTCTTCCCCGGCTGCCTCCACGGGTTCCTCTCCTGGTGCCGCCGCCACCAAAACCCCCAGATCCACGGTTTCTTGTCATGCCACCTCTGTTTATGCTAACAGAGAAAAACAGAACACCGTCATCTATCTGCAAAGGCTGTGTGGGTGGCATCACCGCACACCACAGGCCTTTCCCCACCCCAAGGGCCTCAGAACTTACCTTTGTGCAGGTCTTCGCTGTGTATCGATCTGTGATGTGACAAGCTGGATGTTCATAGGACGGCCTATGGGAAAGAATACAAGTCTCATTCCAGAGGCTCGGAAGCTGCCCCAGAGGACACCACACCCTGGTCTCCATGCAAGCTCTGGAAGGGGCCTGTGTGTCTCCAATGCCTGGAGAGCCTGGTGGGGAGACAAAGTACAATAATAACCCACCAACACCTCCTCACTCCTTCTCAGGTCAGGCTAGGAGGGTTATCTGGTCAGGTGTTCAGGGTGCTCATGGGTGGACAGGTGTGGTTGACCTGACGGAAGAAGAACAGGTACCTTTGTCTTTACGACTACAGCCCCGCACTCAGGTTGTACTATGGCGGTTCTGAGAAGGCTTCACAGAAGTGAATCTTCCGGAAGGAGCTGAAGGAGGGGAGGGATGTAGCTTGCTGGATGGGGGTTCACAAGAGGTTGGTCCAGATGTGTGGGGCAGCATGAGAGGTGGCAGGATGGAAGAGAGAGACAAAGGGGCGAATGCAAAGTGTCCTCAGCCACAGGGCAGCCCGTGTCCTACAGGGGAGGAGCCAGCCACAGGGCAGCCCGTGTCCTACAGGGGAGGACAGCCAGCCCCAACTCCACAAGCCCCACAGGCGTCCTGGGCCCAGCCTCAGACTCACCATCCAGAGGGACGCCATTGTACTGTTTCATAGCCTTCAGGGCATCGGCCTTCCGCTCAAAGTGCACATCTGCTGTCCCTAAACTTCGTCCAGAGCGATCATAGTGCACTGCTGCTTTCTTCAACGTTCCAAATTCAGCAAAGAGTTCCTGGGAAGCGTAAAGGGTAAAAATCAGCAAAGCAGCTAAGCCGCTTTTCCTGTATGGCTCAGCCAAAGTTGCTTTAAGTTTTCTTACTTCAGCGGCACTTTACTGACAGCCACCCAGGAAGGGGGCAAGGCAGTGGCAATTAAGAGCCGGAGGGGAAGGGATGTTGGATCCAGAGGTGCAGCAGCTTTCATCAACACCTAGGCCTCTTCGCTTCACTGTGCTATGTACAGGTGAAGGAAGCCACAGAGCCGGCACGGGGCAAATACCAACAAACTACTCCCTCTGCAAGGTACTTGCAGCCTGCCCAATGGCTGCTTCATCAAACAGCAGAGGCCAAGAGTAAAACTGTCCATGGAGCAGACAGCTCAAAGGGCCCATGAATTTGGGGAGTCGCCCCAGCCCCTCCCCAAAAAGACAGACTCTGGCTCACCTTTCCCTCTCCTCCTACTCAAGCCTGCTGCAAAGTCTGAAGGCAAGCGTGCCATGGAACCTGCCCTGGCCTCAGGCAGGCTGGGAGTTGGAGAGGGAACCCAGACTGTGGGGCTACTTCGGCTGCAGGCACACAGTGGGAAGTGGAGTTCACCAAAAGCGGTTTCCAGTGGATGCCAGAAACCACCTTAAAAAAAGTGTTGAGACACTGTGAGTGCTCACTGGCAAATTCTATTCTCCCACGGCCAGGCCAAATGGCTGGGCTCTGGGAAACGGAACCCAGAAAGGCCCAGCACCCCGCAACCCAGCCACCTCTAAGGCTAACTCCATAACCATCCAACTCTTAAGGCCTTTGATGTCTGGACAGAAAAAAGGTCCACGCCCCCTGACAAGACCAAGAAAAGGCCACCAGCTCGGATATAGAGCTTCAAGCCAGAAAACACACGGGCACCGTTCACCCTGTGCTGTCAGGTATCTATGGGGAAGGCTTTTCCTCTCCAGTCAGCTCACTACACCAGGCACAGAAAAGTCTAGGAAGCGAGCACCCCCCGGCCACACTGGCACCGTCCTTGTGGCTAGTCTGTGCCGGTGACAAACTGAAGTCCCGGCAGGTACTCACTGCACAGGACAGCGATCGACAGCAAGCGTTTTTTTGGGGGGAGGGGGCCACTCGGGACTGTCTTCCTGCACGGCCTGACTTATTGGGGTGACCGGCCCTTGGGCATCCTGAGGGAAGGGCGGGTTTCAACCCGTGTGGGCTGAGCGTAGCGGACCTTTGCAGTCTCCTACCTGAATATCAGCGTCTGACACTCCGAAGTCCAGGTTTGACACCAGCAGCTTCCCACCCGTCTCCACGCCGGCTCCACCCCCGAAGCCGCTATCGAACAGGTCATGTTGCCACTTGTCGGGGAGCTGTTTCGGCTGGAGAGAAAAACCGTAAGGACAAGAGACACCCGTGAGCCCTCAAGCGCCTTCACCAACACTCTCGGTCCTGCCGACCGGCCCGCGCGCGCGCGGGGCCACACCGGGCTTCTCCCGCACACCGGACCCCGCCGCCACGAGGCTGGAACCGCGCGCGACGGGACAAAGCGTCCCGGAAGGTCCCGGCCTCGCCCCCGCCCACCCCTCCGCCGCGGTCCCAGCGACCCTCGCTCGCTCGCTCGCTCGCACGGCGGGCGCTCGCAGGGCTCGGTACAGCCGGGGACAGCCCCCCGGGGCCCCGTCGGCGCCGCGCGCCCCAGTCAGTACTCACTCTGCTGTACGGTGCCGGCCGGTTTCTGCCGCCGCCGCCGCCGCCTGCGGCGCCGCGAGCGATGGCGGGCCGGTTCCTCATGGGCCCGCCGCCTCGGTTCACGCGCGCGGCGGCCTGCACCGCTCCGCCGCGTCCGCCCTGGGAACCGGCCCTTCCGCGACCCCGGCCCCCGCCGCGGCCGCCTCGCTGGCTCCGGTTCAGTTTAATGATGTCGTCCAAAGACATATCCATTTTGTCGGCCATGGCGGGCGCGGAGTCGGGCCTCGGATCGAGCCCGCGCGTCAGCACGCCGCGGCGTCACTTCCGGCGTCTCCTCCCGGGCCTTCCGGCGCCGCGGCCTCGAAGCAGCCCCCTGATTGGCCCTGGACGCGCGCGGAGCAGGCGCGCGCGTGCGCAGTGACGTAGTACTCCCCCCCCTTCACCACCACCCCCCTCCCCGCGGCGGCCGGCGCTTTCCCCGGAGGAACCAGCAGACGCGCGGCACGGTCGTTTTTATACCTTCCCGCGCGCGGAGGCAACGGAAGGGCGGGGCTCCTCGTGAATGGGCGGAGAAGGTGCGAGGGCGCGGAGGGAGGGGGGCGGGGCCCGCGGGAGACCCTCGGCGGCGCCGCTTCGTCCGGCTGCCAGCCAGCGGGGAGCTCGCCCCCCTGGGTGGGATCCCGGCGGCGGTGGGTCCGGTTTGGGATGCGTGTGCTCGAAGGCTCGGTGTCCTAACTAGGGAGCTGGGGCGTGCACTGACCCAGCGAGCCAGCGACAGTCACGCTCGCCCCGCAAGGCGCCGGCTCCTTAATGGAAACCAAGATTCCCTCTCTTAGGGATGCATAGGTTTTGTTGTGTTTGCTTTGTGTTTGAGGGCCTCGAGCTCCGTGAGGTCTCCCTGCTTCTGCGTCCCGAGCGCCGGGATTAAAGGCGTGTGCCGCCAGGCCCTGGCACGGGGGTGCGGACCTTAGAAAACCAACTCGGAAAGGTGCCGTGCTTCCAACGGGCTCTCCTTTGCCGTCTTCGAAGACAAATCGTGGCTTTTTTTTTTTTTTCCCCTTGGTGTGGGAGCTAGAAATTTTGGCAGATTCGGTTCTTGGCGAGAATATCGCTCCCTCAAGTGGCCGCCTTGACGCGCCTCGCACCTGTTGCAGCTCCCCGACCTTGACGTTGGAGTGCTGTCTTACTACATACTAACTTTAGCCAGGTGATCTCTTCCCTCAGGTCACTGGCTCCGCTGACATGAAGGTGAAAATTAAGTGTTGGAATGGTGTGGCCACTTGGCTCTGGGTGGCCAACGACGAGAACTGTGGCATCTGCAGGATGGCGTTTAATGGCTGCTGTCCAGACTGTAAGTGTCTCCTCCCTCTGTGCTCTCAGAACACTGGCCTGTCCCTCCAGCCTTCTGTTTGTTTGCTTGTTGTTGTTTGGTTTTTTTGTTTTTGTTTTTCCGAGGCGGGTTCTCTATGTTATCTTGGCTGTCCTGGACTCAACTTTGTAGACCAGGCTGGCCTCGAACTCAGTGATCCTCCTGCCTCTGCCTCCCGAGTGCTGAGATTACAGGCGTGCGCCACCACCGCCTGGCACAGTATTCTTGGTTTTTCACCTCTTTGATCTAAACAGCCTATTCTTACTCTACTTTTGTTTTCAAAACACTTGAATTTTATTGGCTTTATTATTATATATATATATTTTTTAATTCAGCTTCCATCTTGAATGTTATCCCCTGCTTGTATCTTCCCTTTTCCACCCTCCCGCCTTCTTCCTTCCTATTCCCCTCCCCTGCACCTCTGACAGAAGGGGACCTCCTCCCCCACCATATGACTACAGCCTATCAGGTCTCTTCTGGACAGCCTGCTTTCCCTTCCTCTGTGGGCTGCCGGGCCTCTGGACCAAGGGGAAGTGATCAAATTAGGGGCACTAGAGTTCATGTCAGAGGCCGTCCCCATGCCGCTACCCCCCCAACCATGGAGAATGAGCTGTCCTTTGACTAAATCTGAACAGGGGGTCTAGGTTTACTGCATGCATTGTCCTTGGTTAGTGCAACAGTTTGTTTAGGCCCCTTTGAGTCCAGATGTGCCAGCCTCGGGTGTCTCTTTGTGGGGCTCTTGAACCCTCAGGGCCTTCCATTCTCCCCTTCTTTTTTTTTTTTGTAATGTTTTTTTTTTTTTTCCAGGACAGGGTCTGTCTCTCTGTGTTAACCTTGGCTCTCCTAGACTCCCTTTGTAGACCAGGCTGGCCTCAACCAACAGTGATCCTCCTGCCTCCGCCTCAGGAATGCTGGGATTAAAGGCGTGCACCACCACACCCAGGCTAAAATAAATTTTGTCAGCCAACAGGTAACGTTGTTGTTTGTTTCGAGACAGGGTTTCGCCGGGCTGTGGCGCACTCCTTTAATCCCAGCACTCGGGAGGCAGAGGCAGGCAGATCGCTGTGAGTTCGAAGCCAGCCTGGTCTACAAAGGGTGTCCAGGACGGCCAAGGCTGCACAGAGAAACCCTGTCTCAAAAAACCAAAAAAAAAAAAAAAAAAAAAAAAGAGAGAGAGAGAGACAGGGTTTCTCTGTGTATCCCCTGGCTGTCCTGGAATAATAGCTTTGTAGACCAGGCTGGCCTTGACTCACAGTCACCCACCCGCCTCTGCTGGGATTAAAGGCGTGGAAGCTGTCGATCTTTCTAGTTGAGGTTTTATCTGTATCACTTGTGATTTGTAACTAAACTCACAGGTCTAGTTTTTATTTATTGTTCTGAGCAGAACAAATGTAGATTTTCTTCTTGTTTTGTAACCCTGGCTGTTCTGGACTCCTCTGTAGACCATGCCAGGCCGGCTTAGAATTCACTAGATCTGCCTGCCTCTGCTTCCCCAGTGCTGACATCAGAGGCATTCACCATCACTGCCCAGCACAGGTGTAGATTTTTTTTTTAAGATTATTTATTTATTATGTATACAGTGCTCTGCCAGCATGTTCACCTGCACACCAGAAGAGGGCATCAGATCACATTATAGATGGTTGTGAGCCATCATGTGGTTGCTGGGAATTGAACTTAGGACCTTTGGAAGAGCAGGCGGCACTCTTAAACTTTGAGCCATCTCTCTAGCCCCAGGTCTAGATTTATTAAGGAAAAATTAGAAGAAACTCCTGTAGAGGAATTTTAATTTAGACTGTGCCTGCTCTAGCAAGAGATCACATCCAGAGACCTTTTAGATCTGTGTGATCCTGCTGGAACACAAACACAGCCTTTAATCCAGGAGAGAGGCAAGTAGATCTGAGTTCAAGGCCAGCCTGGTATTGAGCAAGTTTCAGGTAAAGAAAGGTTTCAGGAAAAAAGGTCCACTGTGTGGTACATACCTTTAATCCTAAACAGTGAAGGTAAAATTGATTTGTAGACGGAAACACCCATGTTTGAAAATGATTAAGTGCCTGGCATAGTGGCGCACACCTTTAATCCCAGCACTCGGGAGGCAGAGGCAGGGGTTTCGCTGTGAGTTTGAGGCCAGCCTGGTCTACAAGCGAGTCCAGGACAGCCAAGGCTTCACAGGGAAACCCTGTCTTGAAAAACAAAAGAAAGGCCGGGCAGTGGTGGTGCACGCCTTTAATCCCAGCACTTGGGAGGCAGAGGCAGGCAGATCGCTGTGAGTTCAAGGCCAGCCTGGTCTACAAAGTGAGTCTAGGACAGCAAGGTACACAGAGACCCTGTCTCGAAAAGCCAAAAAAAAAAAAAAAAAAGAAAAAGAAAAAACGAAAGAAAGAAAGTTATATTTAATCGGGTAGTAGAAAAAGTGATGAATCAGAGAAAGGTTTGACAGAATAGAATACACCCAACTCTCACGGGAAGAGAGAGGAAAGGGAAACTACTTAAGGGGCAATTCAGAGAGAGAGGAAGCGGTTTTACTTGGATAATTTTACAGAGAGGATGAATGAGAGAGCAAGCCAGACACAGGGGAAGGCGGACCAAGCCAGGAGATTGGAAATGACTGTTGGGGCGATTCAGTCAGGCCGAGAGAGAAGTCAGATTGAATTGAAGAGATCATGTTAAAGCTGTCAGACTCCATTTTTTTAGGAACAGCCTAACTCCATCCCAAATACCACCAGCTCTGGGAACTTTCCCTGCCAGAGTGACCCTCTAAGCTACACTGTTTGCACCCTTGTTGTGTATTTTCAGTGGTGATGTAATCCATACGTGGCTATCTATACACCTGGTTCCACTCTGGGTGTACCTGAACCCTGCCAGGCACTCGGGGTCAGCCAGGGAACTGCCAGGCTCGCTCGGGGTCAGCCAGGACACTGCCAGGCTCGCTCGGGGCCAGCTAGAACTGCTTGTTAACAAAATAATGGGAGGCAGCCGGCCGCCCTGTTCCCCATCCCACTCACTGGATGAGCTCACTGTGGTTTACACCCTTTAAATACGCAACACAACTTCCCCTCAAGGGCGCAGTTCAGATTCCAAACTGGTCTCCCTGAGCTGGGAATACAAAGTTTTCATTTTAAGCTTCTGCATCTGAAATGGGTTTTCTCGGCTTCCACTCTGAACCCAACAGTAGTTAGCTGGGAGAGGAGTTTGAGCCAGAACAGCTGAGTTGAACAGCCAGCCCAGAGCTCAGAAAGAACAAGAAAGGGTGGGTGAGCTTATTCAGCAGTAAGTCTCAGGCTGAAAACATTCTAGACCTAGGTTAGGTCATACAGAGGCTAGAAGCTTCCAGAACTAGGCCTCGGTTAGCAGACAGAGGCAGTAAGCTGTAATGGAGATAAACATGTTTTTGTTTTGATCCCAAGTGTGGGATGGGGAGCAGACTTGGGAGAGCAGGTTTATCCACTAGACGATGAACCACTTGGTGGAGGGGTGGCGCTTGGTTTTTGCCAGCTGAAAAACATCCTCCTACAGACTCCGACGGGAGATAGATACATGGGCCCCAAACAGGAGAGTGGGCTCTTTTGGGTCTTGGTGTTGTTTGGCTGTTCCTCGCTCCGCTTTGAGACGAACCTCTGCAGGGAAGGCTTCAAGGCTTTGGGCTCCGGTTGCTCCAGGTTCCAGCAGCAGCCTTGGTGGAATTGCTGGTCTGCTGAAATCCTGCTCACTACGCCAGGGGAATCGTTCCCAGGAACTGATGCCCAGAAGGTTTCGCTCTTGTCTTCCTTAGTCTCCTTCCCCTCCTGTTTAGGGTAGTCGGGCTGTAAGGGAGGTGCATTCACTTAGTAAGTTCATAATAAAATGTAGCTGTTAAGGGAACTGAGCCTACAGTGAGCAATTGACAGGCGAATAAAAGTTCCTTTTACAAACTCGCATGAAGCTGGTCGCGGTGATGCAGACCTGTGGGAGACAGAGGCAGGTGGATCTCTGAGTTGGGGCCAGCCTGGTCTACAAAGCAAGTCCAGGGCAGGGCGTGGTGGTGCACGCCTTTAATCCCAGCACTTTGGAGGCAGAAGCAGGTGGATCGCTGTGAGTTCGAGGCCAGCCTGGTCTACAAAGCAAGTCTAGGACGGCCAAGGCCACACAGAAACCCTGTCTTGGAAGGGAAAAACAAAACAAACAAAAAACCCATTCCTGGACAGCCAGGGCTACACAGAGAAATCCTGTCTTGAAAACAAAATAAAACAAACTCATGAGTGTGAAGATTTGTAGGGGAGGAGTACTCTTTTAATCAATGAGTCAGTCAGTTTCTTACTTAATGGTAGTGGAGATTGAACATGGCCTTTCAGTGCCGTCAAGCTGTCTACCCCTGAGCTGTGCTCGCGCAGCCCTTTTTGACATTTGATTTTGAGAGAGGTCTTACTGAATTGACCAGGATTGTCTTGGGCTTTGCTTCTCCTGCTTGAGCCTCTAGAATGCCTGGACTTGGAGCTACAGGCTAGCCCATCTGTTCTTTTGTGGTTTTCTGAGACAGGGTTTCTCTGTGTAGCCTTGGCTGTCCTGGGCTCACTTTGTAGACCAGACTGGCCTTGAACTCACCGCGATCCTCCTGTCTCTGCCTCCCGAGTGCTGCGATTAAAGACTAGGGCCACACCCAGCTCAGCTATGCATTTTTAAAGATCACTTTTAAGGGCGGGTCTGGTGGCGCAGGCCTTTAGTATCACTGCTGAAGAGGTGGGCAGATCTGGATTCCTGTTGTGTCTGGTCTCCGTGGTGACCATAGTCCTTTTACTGTCATGTCTTAGGGGCTGCTCCCATAGTGGGGCCTCCTCTCTAAAGTCTGTAAATGTGAAAATGTTCATTTGTTTTGCTGTTGGTTCATCTGCCCCAGCACTCCATGATACGAGTGACTGCTTTAGTACAAGGACCTGGATTGCCTGAAGTTTGGAATCTTGCTAAACCTGGAAAGAGTCTTTATTTAAAAGAGCCACAAAGAAAGCCAGGGAGGGCGGAGAGATGGCTCAGTGCTTAAGGGTGAGTTCAATTCCCAGCAACCACATGGTGGCTCACAGCCATCTATAGTGCCCTCTTCTGGCGTGCAGGTGTACATGCAGTTAAAGCATTCATATACATTAAATCAATAAGTCTTTAAAAAAGAAAGCAAGCTGTGGTGGTGGTGGTGGTGGCGGCGGCGCGGCGGCAGCAGCAGCCAAGCCTTTCACCACCGCCTGGCTCAAGGAAGTCGGTTTTAATGTGCAGAGTGTTTGACAGGTCCAGGGTGTTTTCTAGATAGATTCTGTAGCACGAGGTTTCTCCCAGATTAAATCTATGTGAAAATTAAGTTACTAAGGCTGTAATAAATCTGCTCCAGGTCCCAGAGTGCTTTAGGGTAGAACAGTCTTGTCAAGAGGTGTTTTTAATTAAAACAATAATTTCATCAGGGCATGAATCACCCGCAGTGCACCAGCTCATCAGACACTCCGGGTGCTACCTGCAGGCCCCACTTTTCTCTGTGTGACTACCCACAGTGGGCCAGCGCAGCCATCCCTGTTGGTGCGCTAGCCGGGTCCACCTCTAACTTAGAGAAGGTGATTTCTAGCAGAGTTCTGTTGAAGTTAGGCGTCAGCATTGGTGGCACACACCTTTCATCCCAGCACTGGGAGACAGGCAAGCGGATCTACAGAATGAGTTCTAGGACAGCCTGGGCTACACAAAGAAACACTATTGAAAAGCAAAGAGAGGGAACGAGGGGGGGGGGGTAAGGTTCGGTGGGGCTGAGTGCAGACAGGGCTGGTGCCCCAGACAGATTGGGTACAGGGAGGTTTCTTGGTCCCCAGCTGACACTGATGTGGGGCAGGACTAAAGGTGTCCTGGACACTACTTTCTTCAGAAGGATTTTCTGGGCTGTGGAAGTCTGGGACACTTGTTTGCTAGTTTTTGAACAGGGTCTCGTGTCTCTCATGTCCTAGGTTGGCATCAAAATCCTTATGTTAAAAAAAGGTAGCTCACGCCTTAAATCCCAGCACTTGGGAGGCAGAGGCCAGCCTGGTCTACAAAGAGAATCTAGACCAACCAAGGCTACAGAGAAACCCTGTCTTAAAAAACCAAAAAGAAAAACAAAACAAAAATAAATAAAAGTCCTTATGTAGCTGAGTGTGGCCTTGAATTCCTGCTCTCCTGCTCCCACCTCCCATGCAGGTGCTGGGATCAGCCAGTTATGCAAGGCAGGGCTTTGCGGATCTAAACTGTTCTATCAGTTGAGCTACATTCCCTGGTCCCCTGTTTGTTTTTTTAATTTTACTTTGAAAAAAATTATCAGCCAGGCATGGTGGTTCACACTTTTTTAAATCTTCCCCCCCCCCCCCAGACAGGGTTTCTCTGTGCAATTAATCAAAGGTGTGCACCGCTAGCTGGGTGTGGTGGCGCACGCCTTTAATCCCAGCACTCGGGAGGCAGAGGCAGGTGGATCGCTGTGAGTTCGAGGCCAGCCTGGTCTACAAAGTGAGTCTAGGACAGCCAAGGCTACACAGAGAGACCCTGTCTCGAAAAACAAAAGGTCTCATCTGTAGTGTCCCCACAGCCCTTGTAGTGCAGTACTGTCTGGTGTTCTGGGAAGGAGCTTTCTGAGTTTCAGGGTGCCTTGAGTGAAAATGGGTTCCCTGCTTAGGTTGTGACTCTGACACCTCCACCTTGCCTTTGCCTTCTGGGTATTACAGGTCAGTTTTCCACAGAAGGTGTGAGAGGGGCGCTGCAAAGTGCTGGGCCGGACCTCGCCTCTCCCCTCTGAGGAGGCCGGACCTGGGTCACATTCCTACTTTTGGTCTCTGATGTGGGGGGTGTAAGAGGCTCTGCTGTGGGCTAGACTGTTGCTGCTACCCAGAGGCGCCTGTCTGATGCCCCCTCCTGGCTCCCGCAGGTAAGGTGCCTGGTGACGACTGCCCCCTGGTGTGGGGCCAGTGCTCACACTGCTTCCACATGCACTGCATCCTCAAGTGGCTGAACGCGCAGCAGGTGCAGCAGCACTGCCCCATGTGCCGCCAGGAGTGGAAGTTCAGAGAGTGAAGCCTGTGCCCTGCCCAGCCCCCTTCGCCCAGCGGTGCCCAGGGACCTTGAACTGTGGACAAGGATGCTTCTGTTTGCCCGAGACAAGGTTGAAACGAGGACTGGAGCTTCGCTTGTTTTTCTGTTTTTCCCATCACATCATTGACATTTTTATTCAATAAGTAAAACTCATTAAAGTTCTGCACCTTGCTGGAGGCCTCTTGCTGTCTGTCCTCTTGACATATTGATGAAGCCACAGCGTGCTTTGGTGTGAGAACCCTCATGAATAAACATCTTGATGAAATAACTGCCAAATCTCTCATCATGACTCGAGTCACACTCAGGAGGAGGAGGTGGAGGGACTGGGGCAGGGCCAGGCAAAGTCCACAGGCTGTGTTTGTGCCAAGGAGACTGGCGGGGGCACATAGCCATCAGCTGCCCTAACCTAGTTCAAGTCCCAGGAGCTCTACCCATCCCAGCCCTCGCTGAGCAAAGTTGGCAGCTGCTCTGGTCAGAGGAAGAGAGAGCTCCGCAGGTGTCGGTCATGCTGTTGACAGTCCCTTGCCACCCCCTCAGGGCCAGCTAGTATGGATGAGGATGTGGGCCCTCTGGTGTCCAGGGAAGGGCAGCCTGTGATAGACTCCCCTTCATTCCCCACAGCTGGGGGTATCGGCATACAGCCCAGCCCTGGGGTGTGAAGAAGCTCCTGGTGGGAACCGATTTAGGTGGCACCCAGGATCACGGTCAGTTTACCTTACCCTCACAGACCCAGTGACCGTCCCCAGGGAGCACTTTTGCACTCCGTGAGTGCTCTTCAGGCTGTGGACCAGGGGGGCAGGCTGCAGGCCACCCGCATCCTCTACATCTAGGAGACGTGCTGCCCACTGGTTTTTTTTTTTTTTTTTTTTTTTTTTTTGGTGGGCATAGGTGTGAGGGTGTCAGAGCCCCATGGAACTGGAGTCACAGACAGTTGTGAGCAGCCGTGTGGTGATGGGAATTGAACCCGGGTCCTCTAGAAGAGCAGCCAGTGCTCCTAACTGCTGAGCCATCTCTCCAGCCCTTGCTGCCCGTTCTTTATGGTACCCTGGAGGTACTCTGTAGAGGGATTTTAATCCAGTGACATGGCTTTGCTAGCTGGAAGACGGACACACCCTTAGTACACACCTTTAATCCCCAGCCGTGAAGGTAGAGCTAGTGGGTGGAAGTAGCCAGGTTGGAGTTGGAATTGAGGCAGTGAGTTGGGAGGCAGTGCAATGAATGGAGTTGAATTTGTGGGATTCAGAGGCCAAGAGAGAAGCCATGTGGAATCAGTTGGCTTGAAGTTTGAGTCAGAACAGCTGAGTTGAACCAGCCAGAGTTCAGAAAGTGCTAGAAAGGGTGAACTTATTCTGCAGTAAGTCTTAGAGGCTGAAAACGTTCTAGGCCTAGGTGAGATTGTATGGAGGCGAAGCTTCCAGGACTAGGCCTAGGTTAGCAGAAGGAAGCAGTAGCCTTGGAGATGACAGTTACACCAGGCAAATAAAAATTTCTCTTACAGAGCCCCTACTTGACAACCTCGAAAGAGCAGCCAGTGCTCTTAACTGCTGAGCCATCTCTCCAACCCAGAAAAATCAATCGGTTTGTGATTGAGCAGGGAGGGCCCAGTGCATTGTGGGTGGTGCCACCGGTGGGATGGTGGTCCTGGGTTCTTTAAGCGGGCTGAGCAAGCCAGTAAGCAGCAAGCACTCTTCATGGCCTCACTCAGCTCCTGCATCCAGGTTCCGTGTTTTGAGTTCCTGTCCTGACTTTTTGTTTTTGTTTTTTTCGAGACAGGGTTTCTCTGTAGCCTTGGCTGCCCTGGACTCACTTTGTAGACCAGGCTGGCCTTGAACTCACAGTGATCCTCCTGCCTCTGCCTCCCGAGTGCTGGGATTAAAGGCGTGCGCCACCGTGCCCGGCTCCTGTTCTGACTTTTTAACAGTACATAAACTAAGTAAAAAACCCTATCCTCCCCAAGTTGTTTATGATCTTGGTGTTTCATCACAGCGATAGTAACCCTAACTAGGACAGTTCCACATCTCATCCTTGGACGCTGATACCTCCGGTCAGTAAGTCTTGGATGTAAGAGGTCAAGAGAAATTAGCCCTCCGCCCGCCCGTCTGTGACTGACGCTAAGAGATCCCACTGATCTTCAAGCGCAGCCAGTGCTGCTTCGCCACTCCTCCTTGCAGCTTTGCACTCGCCCCCACCGCACGTATAAAGCCCAGCCGGGCTCGCAGACGTCAGGCGCGCACCCCCATACCCCGCAGCTCCATGGCCCAGTGTCGGACGCTGCTGGCCGCCGCCCTGGCGCTGCTCCTGCCGCTGGCCCTTGCGTGGTACAAGCCCGCGGCGGGACCCCACCACTACTCGGTGGGCCGCGCTGCGGGGCTACTTTCGAGTTTCCACAGGTTCCCGTCCACGCGACGCTCCGAAGCCCCAGCACTGCCCGGAGGAACAGGACCCTTACGCGGCTTGGAGATGCGCTCCAGCCTCCGGAGCCTTGTGAGTGCATGCAGGCGGTGGGTGGCGGGAGCTGGTGGGGCAGGGCGGGCCCTCAGCCTCAACCGCCTACCCAGGCCCTGTGTGTCAAAGACGTGACCCCGAACCTGCAGAGCTGCCAGCGGCAACTCAACAGCCGAGGGACTTTCCAGTGTAAGGCGGATGTCTTCTTGTCGCTGCAGGAGGCTGAATGCCAAAGCGCCTGAGTCCTGAACTCCAACCTTAACCTCGCCGCTGTGGTGGGTGACCCCCGCCCCACTCTCCTATACCCAGTCTTGCTTGAAGTAGTGCAGGCCCTGTGTGGGTTGGCTCCTGTGGCCCCTAACTATCATCACACTCCATAGCAAATGGCTAAATTAATAAAGAAGCAAAACTATTTCTCCTAAGGGTTGCTGTGCTCCTGAGTGGCTCAACAGAGCCCTGATGTGACTGATTTCCTAAGTGCACTCCATTTATAGCCAGGCTGCAGTCTTCCCCCTCATCCAGGAGAGTCCTGTGTCCTGCCCCGCCGGGGTGACTCACTGCGTGAGCAGTAGGCACCGGGCACAGATAGTTCGTAGCAGGCCATGCTCAGGCCCTACCATCCTGGCTTCCAGAGCCACGCAAATCATTCCAAGTTCACAGGTTCTATTAGGAAGCCCTGCTCTGCGTCCTGCCTCGTCCCAGGTGACTCTCTTGCTTCTGGGATTCCTAGTCCCCCAACCTTGTGTGTCTTCCACTCTTTAAAGACCCTGAAGAACTAAGCTACTGTGTGTTCAACAAATTAAAGAGGACAACACATGCACTATGCAGACCCAGAGCAAGGGTGCAACTGCTCAGGAGCACTTAGGCCCACCCACAAAGTTGGGTCTAAGGTTGGCCTGGCTTCTTTCCAGAGACTAAAGGGCTCAGCGGCCTGCCTGGTCCAACCCTCACAGGATCTGGGCTCTGGTGGGCAGCTGATGAGTTCTAGCTCCAAGGCAAACACAGGTGTAAGGCAGGTGCCAACTTTAGTACTTGAGCTCTGAGCTGAGACCCTGAGTGCCTGTTCAGGACATCTTTCTCTCTACGGGGCTCTCACCAGCCACGCCTCAGTCAGAGGCCATGGGTGGCACTTGAGCATGCCTGCCTGAGGGGTATTGCTCTGAGGACCAGTCCCTGGGTGTAGGCAGCAGCACACTGGGGTGGCTTCATTCAGAGACCAGACTACTTGGGCTATTTCACAGCCCTGGGACCCTAGTGTGGGCACTGCCCCTTCCTAGTAGGCAGCAGGGTTGAGGTTAAGGCCAAGCATTCCCCAGACGGAAGGTGTGTGTCGCCCTCCTCCCACCTTGACTCTAGGTCAGAAACACTCACAAAGGTCTCCAGGCAAGGGATGGGCAAGTACCACCAGAACCCGTTTGAAGGAGGCAAGGCCTCACCACCAGGAGGCAGCTCTAGGAGCCTCAGCAACTGCTGGATCCAAGTAGAGCGGCTAGGGAACTAGCATATAGATCCCAAGGCCTATGGGACAGCTGCCCAGCTTCCTGGCCTGGCTCCTCCATTTTCTAAGAGTTCCTGTGGCGGGAGGGTGTGGATAGGCTCCTGCTTCTTCCCAGGGCTCAGAGCCCATGGCACTTCCCACTTGGCTTTATTCAGATGAGCCACAGAGGTTTACATTGGCCACTGAGGTACAAAATGAAGCCCAGGAAGTCTGCGGAGGCCAGCCATGCTGACCCGGCTGTCAGGGCAAGTGCATCTTCTCAGAGTCAGGAATGGGGTGCTAGAACGTGCCCCAAGGGAGAGGGTGCCCACTTGCAGGGTGACCCAGGACAACAGGTCTCCACAGCTATCCCTCTGTACCTCTCACCAAAGCTGGGTGGCAGATACGCAGCTTCCAGTCAGCAGGAGGGTGGCCCCAGCCAAGCCTGGGCAGTGGCAGTTGGAAGGTGTGGACCAAGGATGCACACTCCTCCAGTCACAGGCGCCCTCTGCTTATCCCGCTCACCAGGCGGCCTCACTGTGCTGCCACTCTCTGAGCAGCTCCGCTGAAAGCGCCGAGAGGCTGCTGCAAGACAGGCACCTCACAGGCAGCCAGCACAGCATCCTCCAGCAAGGCCAGCTTCCTTTGGAATTGTGTGAGCTGATACCAAGACACAGAAGCAGAGCAGGGTGGGGAGGAGAGGCAGGCGCAGGACAAGGGCATCAATGGCATCTTCCAGGTCAGAAGCTAGGCAGAGTCCCCCGCGGGCTGTGCCTCCTGCTGCCTCATGGCCTCCAGGAACGCCAACTCCTTGGCCTCTTTCTTCTGATTCCGGGCTTCGTACTCCAGCCTGGGGCCGGACAGGGGTCAGCTGCGTCTCTCCGATAGTAGCAGTTGCCCGGTGCCAACCCAGCCCAAGTGGGAAGGGAACACACCTGTTCTTGATGATCCTCTGCACAATCAGGTCTGTAGTAAGGTTGCTGCCACTGTCAATCTGACGGAAGATGCCTCTTCTCTTGGGCTCCTGGAGGCCTCAATGGGAAGAGAAGAGGAAGGTGAGAGCCCTCCTGACTACAAAGAGACCTTCAGGTGCCTCCACCCCCACCCATGGGAGACCAGTACCAGCAAGGATGGTTGTGCCTACTTCCCAGAGTCCATGATGGGGCAACCCACCTGGTAGGGGTCAGAGCCATCCCTGTCGGGTACAATTTCTGTCTTCCCATGACACACGAGGTCCACCTGGGGAGGAAGCAGGGTCAGGAGACCTCCTCAGAGACACTGTGCCACCACTGACAACCACTTAGGGCTAGCCCAGACCTAAGAAACCTGGCCCTGGCAGATCCAGGCAAACCCTCTAGAAACCCTGTGCCATGTCCCGCTCAGCCAGAGAAGCCTCACCTTGAAGTGAGCCAGGAGCTCTGCTGTGACGGAATATGGTGCCCCGATCACCACTTCTGAAACATACTGCAGAGACACAGCCAGTGAAGCACCTCGCTCAGTCCTCATGCCTGGCAGAGGCCAGGGGAGCCAGCAGGGGCGGGGTCCACTCACCCGGCAGGCCGGCACGCTCAGAGTCCACTCACCCGGCAGGCCGGCACGCTCAGGGTCCACTCACCCGGC